>JANHGL010003517.1:41944-82594 GCA_024611195.1 Ceyx melanurus | reverse complement strand
GCTTCCCGCCGCCCGCGCGCAGGGCTGAGCCCTCAGCGAGGCGCGAGCGGCGTCGGGGAAACGCAGTTGAAGGGCAAAACAGCACAGAGTGAGGGGAAACTGCGAGAAACAGCCCTGCCAAGCCCCCAGGGCAGAGGTGGCCGCGGGGAGCAGCCAGACACCCTGCGGAACTGGTCCCCATGGAGAGCCTGCACGGGAGCAGCTTTGCCCACCTTGAACTCTCACAGGATTTTGCCATCTTGAGTCTCATTCCTTGCGTTTCTTCCCCCCTCTGTGACTGTGCTGTCACAGAAAGGACCAGAGAGAATCTGGTCACTGGCCACCTAACTCAACATCCTCTTTCAAATGCCTCAGAAAAACGGAACCCTCCCAAAACTGGCAATTAGGCTGAAATATGTCCCTTCAGTAATATAGTCAGTATCAGCCTAAAGAAACAGTGGGGGTTTTATTTTTCTATTTGACAATCCAAAACAGATTTTTTTTATTATTATTATTAACTATATAAACAGGCAACACCATTCAAAACCCAATCTGATCTTTCAGTCCTTTTGCCCTCGATTTTTTAAAGTGTGCATGAACAGAAAAATACTTAAATGTACATTTAATTGCAGAGATAACATTTAAAATCAGCAGGACTGAAGCCTACACTTAAAGTGCTTTCCAGAATCAAGTTTTGAATCAAATACTACGCTGTTTAATCAAAGAACTTAATTTGCATTCTCACCTTTCACTGAATTTACAGCACTTAATTATCTTTTCTAATCACGACAAGAAATGCAAAACCTCACTCCTTCTATTCCTTTAAAACAGCTTCATTTGTAGAACACTCTGTCTTTGAGAAATTTCCAAAAGAAATATTTTAAAGTCTTCAATAACTTTGCTGCTTCCCTCTGACTTTTCTTCTTTTTTTACATAGCCCTGATTAGGGTAACAAAATTCATGGGGAAACATGCTGGTTTCAGGATTATTCTCATTTCTTCTTCTAATCTGATACAGCCAATGAAAAAACTTCACAAAAAACTCCACCTTTCAAAACACTCCCCCCCCACCCCCAAAAAAAAAAACCAAATAAACAAAAACCAACTAACTAACAAGCAAACACCTCAAACCACCTCCAACCTAACTCTTCTCTAGAAACTGCACTCTGTAGAGATTCAGTGTTGCACTGTCCAGGGGGGAAGGAGAGAAAAAAAAAAAAAAAAGATACATCTAAGCCTTCAAACAACAATCAGTTTTTATTTTCTTTAACAAAAATCTTAAGGTACTGGTACCAACAGGAGACATCCTTAGAGAAGTACTTCTTACCTTCCCAGAACTTTCAGAAATGGACATAAAAGCAGAATTTTAGCCACTATCTCTTTTTCAATGTTTGAACTTAACTGCAAAGCTTCCTTTACTCCTGTTGTTCTGAGGGTTTCTGCCCTGTTATGACCCGAGAAGTACAGACTTCTCCCAATAATCAGACCAGGACTTATTTGGAGAAAATGAAGTTAAATCACAGCCAGCAGAGAGAAAAATCAAAAATGCTGCTGGGATTATAGGCTAGGGAGAGCTCAGCAGCATCAGAAGATATTAAAACTTAAGGATATAATAATAATGATGATGCTAAGAGTATCTGAAAATTCCTAGTTAATTGTAATTAGTAGATAATCTATATAATTTATGAAAATTATACAAATAATTTAACTAAAACATCTCAAAAAAACCTTGTGTAGTACAGAAAGAAAAATTATAAAAGAGCCACACTGAGTTATCAGATCAAACATGAGACTTGAGGATTTGTTCATTCTTCAGATGTGGTTTATACTACAAGAACATCCTTGGATGTAAAAATCTTTACAGTTAGCATAAATCTTCATTGAAAACTAACCAGAAAGCTTGAGATTTTTGTGTTTGCTTAATATACATTTTAAAAATTAGAATTTTTTCCAGACTCCTTTCAGATCCATCATAAAAGCAGAGCAGTGTACTGGGACATACAGTAAGAGTTTGGATGAGGAACATATTACCCACACTGGAAAAGGTTAATCTTGGGACTACTACAGTAAACTCAGCAAGTCTGCATATGCACTGTGGTGCTTCAGTGGTAAACAGACTCAATGTATTCTTTATCTTAACCAGTATTTAAAGATATTTCAAACCACTCACTAATTTAGAACAGATTTTGTTTCCAGTAACTTGCGTTACAATCAGCCAGTGCTTGCTCAGCAGTATAATGATGTTCTTGTTTTAGAAACTGCATAGAGCAGCAATTCCATCATTAAACAGAATCATAAATAAATTGCCTCAATTTTCTCTGCACAACCTTTCTTTGATTGTTATTGTATAGGTTCCATCATAATTTAAAGATGTAGTTTTAACAAATATGTGTTCTTGTTTTCTGTTAATCATGTTGCTCTTCCAAGATTTTTAAAGATACACTGAAAAAAAATCTGTGTGCAATGTGCTCAGCAGCAGAGAATCCTTTTGCAGGAAGCTTTCTCCACCAAGGGCAACTTCATACTGCTTAAGGCCAGAAGGGCCTTTACATTACTTATTTTTATTTTGTGTGTATTACACTGGGTTATCCCTAGAGGTGACCCTAAGGACCACAATCAAATGTATGGAAATTATTGTCCATTTCATCCCTTCTTGTCATTTTTTTCGCTGATGCAAGAAGGAAACAAGGACACAAATAAACTTCTAGTAAATCATTTCTAAAATGTTGCTTGTTCTTATCTGAGAAGCAGTAGCTGGATGTGTTCATTTCTCATGCACTGTAACATAAAGCACTTTTATTTGCATAAAACTGTTATGGAGGCACCAACTTTTATTCTCATTAGTGAAGGGATGCCACTGGGAATTATTTAATCTCAGAGATTAATCTTGAAAACTGTTTGCTTTGAGGGCATTGGTCTTAATATACATTAAAAAATCAGTGGGCTGTCTCAGAAGGGGAAACAAATTCTTGTGTAGGTTTATCAAACATGACAAGTAAGCATCTCTGAATCCTTCATTACAATTTCAGATGCAAATAGAGGTAGAAATCTAAAATGTATAATCCACAGGCTTTTGCTGCCTTTCAAAACTAGAGGAGAGGATTAATTTAAGATCAATCAGGATTGTTGTATAATAAGATTTAAACCAATAAAGAAAGGAAATTCATTGTGAAAGGGTCAAATGAGAGCATCATTTCCCAAACAGTTCTAGCAATCAGAATTTAAATACTTCTTCACCCGAAGTTCCCAAAGCATCTCACCAAGTATTATTTTGACTCTTGTGCATAGATGAAGGAATGAAGGCATAAAGTAAAAAAAACAAAAACAAAACAAAACAAAAAAGTTCTGCTTTGACATTTTTAAGAAAATAAAAATAATATTTGATCCACTGTTTTCAATAAAAAAGCTGAAATCAAACCCCTTTACATTACAGAGGTGCAGACAAAATGCCCTAAAAACTAGAATGTAACAGAATGAAAATGGAAACTAAGACATATGATCAGTATCTTAACACTTCCACTAAAGGTCTTCCTGACATATGTTTAACAGTCTGTTTATACAGTTACAAGAGCAGTTTATAGATAATTGATAACTGATTCTAAAGTATTTACAACAATGTTACTCAAAAGCTGCAAAGTCAGACACACAGCGATAGGATATCTACAGAATCAATTCAACACTATCCATTCATTACAGAATTGACCAGGGAGCACTGAGATTTCCTTGCATTTATGGCATTTTGAAACTAATACAGTGTTGGGTTTGTTGGTTTTTTTTTTAACCTGTCAGGGAAGGTTTGCTTTTCTGAAATTTAGACCTGTAATACTTTCAGGTTTTTATTTCTTAGATTCCTCTATGTAATTCTTAAGGTAAACATACCTGAACTCACAAAATCCTTTTAACTCCAGAATACAATGTTATCAAGGAACATTGCTTTTCTTCAACAGCTTCACAACCAGCAGTCACAGCAAAGATGTCACATCTGCTTTGCATAACACAGAATAGTCCTTTTCCTCTTCACTTATAATGTAGTACAGACCCAAGACATTCACTTTATTTCACTTTCTCTCTCCTAAACAGAATCAATAGCAAAGGTGTCTCTCCATGACAAAAACAAACAAACAAACGTTTCTATTTCAGCAGGACATTTTTTCTGTCTCCTCTGATAATTAGCCCCTCTATCTCAATGATTAAAGTTATCTACTTACAACTCACTCTCTTGACTTCATACCCACCCACCTTTGGGAGCAGGGTTGTCAAAGGCCATGGTTTGATTATCACTACATCTGTAACAAGTGCTGGTAAAGAAAGGGAAAGGGAAGAAGGGCTGCCATAAAAATGCCACCCTCTAAAAACTTCTGCTCCTGTACACAGCTCTGTCTCCCTCCCTGAGCCTTTCTGACCTGCACTAAGTGCTGGCTGCCAACCCTTCAAATCATCTTAAATGAAACAGACACTAGAAAGCAAGGGTCACCACTTGCATTGGAGTGGTGCTTGGAGACCTCCTCAGGAATCAGACTCTAAAATTGATGCTGAATATATCAAAAAAATAAAACTTAGACATTACCAAATAGAAAGGATATAAAGTAGAGGTTCATTTTAGAGCTGGAACACAATCACTACAATATTAAATTATTTGCCCAAGGTCATTGCTTAAGACTAGAAAAACTGAAAACTGAATTATTTGGCTTCCTAGGCTACCAATTAAGCATGTAAAAAAAAAAAAAAAAGTCCTTCTTTCACTATTTCTGGATAAATATTAATTTGTACTTTACTCAGCATATGTGAAATAGAGGAATAACATAGTACATATATGAACAAATACAGCTCCATTCCGAGGTGCCAGAGATGATGGCTTAGATCATCTGCAAATTTAATAATGAAGTGTCAGAATCAGAGTCAGTCATAAAATAGCTCTTTGAAATTTAATGTTCTAACAACAGGCAAGCTCTGCTCTTCTCCCCAAGCAATTATCCAGGCATCTTGGGATATCATGGACCACTTAGTAGGAAGACAGCTATTGAAATTACAATGGAGCTGTATTTATATGATCGAAGACCTTTCCATGGCAATAACTTTACTTGTAAATACATGGAAGGGTCCACTTTTTCTTATAGGAAGATGGATGCATAATAGCATCTCACAACAGCTCCTCAGTTCAAAGTGATTTGGATAATGCTGACGTTGCATCCTTTTAAATGTAGAGCTTAAGTGGAAATTCATTTTATCACCTTATTTAAACACACCTAGGTACTCACTATCATTACATCTGAGCATGTCACACATACCAACAGATAACATCTGAAGGGACAAAATATAGACCACACACCTCACATTGTTGAAGAGGTAAAAGACAACCCAAATATTCTCTCACTGTGAGACTGAGCTAGATTTCATTTATTTAATCCCCATAGGCCTTATTCAGTCATCTGTAATGAAATAAGCATTTCATAAGAACCAGCCATTCAGTCTCCTTCTCACTACCATTATTTTTCATGGGGTAGGTGACACTATCACAAGATATCAAATACTAAATAGTTATCAGTTATAACAACACCAATCCAGCTTGAACTTCCAAACTTCAATTTACTGTCAGGACACTGAGCTATCACATTTAACAAAGCCTCTAGCTCATGCATTTCTACAGGATTTGGGGAGAACAGAGCATTGCTTGAATTGGATTGAAAATTGAACTAACATCTAATTACAAAGCACTATATCAAAACTGTCAAGTAAATTGTTCTTAAAAATCATTGAGTTACTTATGGTCCTCCAAAGAGCAAGCTCCACTGCCAAAACACATTCCTTGCAGCAAACAGACAGATGCCATGAACAATTAAAATCATAGGCAGTAGAAGAAAGAATCCTAAGAGCAGACAAGGGTTCCAGAGGCCTCTGCAAACCAACTGTTCACACTAACTAGATTAGCACAAACTGCAGAAAGTGACAAGAAATTGTCTAACCATCCCTTCTTTTACTCTGCTCTGTCTCTGGAATACAAAGACTGAGATTACTCTTTGTTAATCTAAATAGTTGAAAAGAGCAATATCATGTTTCATCTAAAAGATACTACATAGCTTATTCAAACAATCAAGAAAATGCAGATAATGTGCTGCATTTGTAGAATCACTGTTTTTTCACAAGGCTATGTCACTGGAGTAATGCTTTCCACCAGCAGACATCATTCAACAGCATATTATTACTATTATTATAACGGAGGTAATGCCACTGTGACCCTACTATTAAATGAAGAGGATGTTTGATTTATGTTTAAAATTATCAAATAATAGAAATAACTTTTTTTTGCTATAATGAATTTCAATCACATAAACCAGTTCAGAGTCAACAGAAAATTTTAAAAACAGTTCAACACCACATGTTCCAAGGAGATGATTACAAAAGGCACTAATGGGGTTCAACCTCCCTTCTTCGAAGAATGAGACACGTGATGTTTTAAAGTCATTCCCTGTAGACCTTTGTTTCCAGGGTAGCATAAACCCTAGAAGCACTTCTGAAGAGCTCACAATCAACTGTTCATGTTCATGCTACTGAAGATTTTTTTTATGATATGAAGTACAATTGAATACTCCAGCTCAGTCACAACTTGAATTCAGGTTTGTCTTCAGAAAGATCTGGACATCCTCTGATAGTGTGAATATTATCCTGTCCATGATTCAGCTGTTTTAAACTGTTTCTTGACAATGATATTTTACATCAAGCATTTACATCAGAACACACAACCATTCGAGAACTGTTTGTTTTAGCACTGCAGTTATGATTTTATCATCTCTGTGCTGACAGATGCTTCATTTCACAGAGAATACACACCACTGAATGGTGAGATATAACCAGATAAGCCCTTGTTATTTAAATCAGTTATCACCTACATTCAATACCAAATACATGCATAATTCATTTTTTTAATTACAGTTAAAAAATTATCAGGTTTTTTTATTACTCTGAGATTAAACATTAACCATCTTTTTCCTTGTGCCTGCTAAAGTCAACAGAAACTTGTTTTGAATAAGAACAAAAGAAGCAATAAACAAATGTTGCATTATTGAAAGAAGAATGATAATATTAATGAACACAGGCTATCTTATTAATAGATAGAACACGAGACAGAACTTACACCAAGAGACTATAATTACAGAAATACTTCTGGCACATTCAAATTGTATAAAATCCCAGAAAGGTTACTAACCAATGATTCAATTTCTAGAAAAAAAAATCAAGTTCTGAAGACTGTATCTGCCTGCTACTATATTACTGTATCTAATCTAGGATTCAGAGGGAGATTAGAGTTTTCAGACCTGTCTTCTGGGGTGGCTAAATGCAATAAATATCCTTTAGAGTACAACTTGGTATTTCAGTCACAGGATTTACTGTAGTTGGCTTTGCTGCCAAGGTATATTTGTCAGGTATGTATTTTTTCTCTACCCATCACCATTAAAAAAATGTGAGTGGTTAAATAGAACAAAGGAAAAACAGCCAGAAAATTTTGTATGATTTAATTAAAGAAAGAAATCAAAGGGATTACAGCCAACAAAAGAAGCTTAAATGAAAAATTTACTACCTTTGGAAGTAATTCCGTGTGTAAGGTAATAAAATACCTGGCACTTGGGGTTCGTTGTGAAATGAATCATATATCTTCTGCTGCATGCTGTTCACTACACAAGCCTGCCACAAGGCTCTGAATAAAATCACCATTTCCAACAGCTGCAGCTGGATCTTGTTTTAGGCTGAATAATATTTCTTTAATATTTATCTCATCTTTCTATTGATACATGAGACCTGTCTAGACTCTGTGATACCAAAATTCTGGCTTCAATTTCCTCTTGTTTTGCTAAGTCACTGATGACAGAAAAAAAACCCGGATTTCCCTGCTCTCTGAGATGTAGGCAAGCTGGGCTAGTCTTGCTAATCCTCACGCAGGAAACATTTATCATTTCATGATACTCAATTACAGTTCTTATTTGGCTCTGATGAAAGAAAAAAAAAAAAAAGTAAATATTGAAGTCACTTTATTCAAATCAGGCTGTGGAAGCAAAATTAAAAGTTTTTAAAATAATTATGTTATACATATTGAGAAATTGCATTTTTAAAGTTAATTTTGGTTGGGCTAAGGCCCCAGGTTTTGGCAAACAGACATTTAGAGCCTTTTTACATCATGCCATCAGAGTAAAAGGCAACCCTCATGCAAGAGCATGGGTAATTCAGACTTCAAATACCATTCAACACAAAGCTGGTAGCAACGAACTTGAGTTTACATGCTGTTTTGGGTAGGGGGCAGAACAGGACTCAGGAAAGAAAAAAAGATGAAGAGACTGGTGTCCCAGTCTGATACGTGTAAGCACCTCATTCATTCCCCTGTACATTCGAGATCTAAGCAATCACAGGCCAGTCTTGGCTTTCTATGATCTTTCTGTAATGGATCACAGAGCCTTTCAGTGATTTTCTAAGGAAAGATATCAGAAAGATTGTGGGGTGCTCATGCTTTTCTTATGGCAATGTATATAGATCTAAAAATATACTCCCAGTCTTATTTCAATATATTAAACATCTAGTTTCATTATGAGCTTACCGTACAATTTTAATCAATTAACAACCTATGAATCCCTGCTCTTATGTATCAAATAGAGAAGTCACACATTCCTGATCTAGAACAGAAAGTTTCTACTACCTCTCCTTCAGAAGCAGAAAAAGGTTTTTTCTGGATTGTCAAACACCAACAACAACCAGCACACCCCCCCACACTAACTCAACTGTTCTATCATGTAACCTCACTGGTGGAGCCCAGACTTTGCATCTCTAAGCAGTCATCTTTCTGAGCAAGCTAAAGCAGGAAAAAAATGAAACAAAATAAAACAATCACATTTCTCTACATTTTTTTTAAGGGAATTGTCATGATTTTAACCAGTTTAGAGAGTGTATGGAATCTTGGGCTCATCATTAACAGCAAGAACTTCACATCATTTATGAATACTGCAATTTCAGCTGCCACACTCCTGGCAACTCTGTGTCATGGTGTGAATTTAATGAGAGTCTAAGAGGGTCACAGTTCTTTCCTTTTTCATTAACACTGCCTGGATCTCACGCCAAAAAAATATTCCTCTATAGCTCTGTTCTGCATCTCTGTATGTAAATCACATCTAAATTTACCTAATTTCTATAGTCTATATTATTTTAGACAAAAACAAAACAACAACAATATAAACCAAACCAACAAACACAAAAATTCCCCTGCTTAGCAGGGGAATGGAACTGCTTACCATTGGCTTTCTATGGATTGTTTTTGTGTGGAATTAACATTAATATTTTCGTTGATAGCAAATGGAAATCTAAGTAAAACCACTCTTTTTTTCCTAAAGGTTTTATGCTTTATTAATGACCAATGTCCAATGAAATCTACTTGTCTCTGAGTCAAAAAATGAGAGAAGCCATTGGAGGCAACTGAAGAGTTAACATTTCTATAAGAAAGTTAACAAGCAAAGCCAAAGAGAGAATCAAAATCTGGTGACAAGCAACCAAAATAACAAATAGAAATAACTGAGAAAGTAGTGCTGTATTTCAGTTACTGCTGCCAGATGTCATTTGCACATAAAATTGAAACAGAATGCCTGTAAAAATCCATATTTGCTTGCCAAGTGCTTAACAATCTTTGGTGAAAATTAAGCTTAGACTGCATTTCTTGTATAGTATTAGAGAAATTGATTTTTAGCCTAGTTAACCTTGTTTCTCCTAAAAGTTGTCTCTATGTTATAAAAGAATCCTTGTATGTCCTTGTTTCCTACTGAGTTCTGTTGCATTTGTTTCTTAATTCTGTTATATTATTTTAAAAGTTTTCTTCTCATTATTTCTCTGCAGGAGTATTCAATGGACACATCACATCCACTTCAGGCAAGCAAAGCTTTCAGTTAGCATTAATAAGAAAAACAGTAGGAACACTTGGGTAAGTCTGCAGATGGAAGGCCCCAGAATCACCTCAACAGAAGTTTTTAATTAATTGAAAGTTCATTTAAAGGTGGGAAAGCTATCTTTGTGGAACTGGTGCATTAGCTTTCAAAGTTATCATGCTTCCAAACTAAATGGATGGTTCAGAAAATCTGAGGTTTTATATGAGTGGAATGGTTCACACCATTCTCCTTAGACAAAAAGAACTGATCACAGTGAAAACACCCAGGCTTTCCCAAAATGCTCTAATTAAGGAAAAGGTTCATATCTACTCTAGTGAAAACCAGGTTAAGACTGTAATAAACACCAGAAAAACTTTGATTCTAATCTGCACAGATAAACTATCCATATGCCTGCTAAGTTTTAGGGTTTTACTTGTATTCCAAAATATATACAGCACTCACTATTGTTTCTGATATCAGATTTATTATTTTTTTTTACTTCTATTACCAAAAAAATCAAAAATTGAAATTAAAAAAAAAAAAATGCAAATAGCAAAGAATCCCAGAAGCAAGGGTTACCTGATACCCAACCTTCCAGCCCACCTTTTTATACTGGCAATGTGTGGGTTTCACCAGACCAGGTGATGTTGAGTCATCACAGTGCCTTTTGCTGTTTATAAGTGCAAATACTCTAATACTTCAATTAAGTGAAATATAATTGGATTAGACATATCATACTGCATTGGTTATACACTCTTCATCCAGTGGACTGAAAAGGAGCTAGGGCTACAAATCCTAATAGATTCACATGGGTAATTTTATTCCTAATAGCTGCTTCTCTCACTAATGAAGAAGCTAGTCATTACCATAGGAGCTAACCTTAATTAGCTGTGGATTAAATGCAAAGTAAATCTCAAAATCAAATCGCTGTTAGAGGAAAACAGTTTCTTTCCTCCCATTCTTCCCATGTTTTCCACCAGCCTCCATCCTCTCACACTCATGTTTACTCAGCAAAGCAACTTACTGCTATTGTTTTACAACTTTAAAAGTGTGAAAAGGTTTGATTACAGCATTGGAATATTTTACAGCAATGTCTTTCCAGACATTGTTGTGCATTTTATTGTTTGGGAACCTTGGTACTTTACAACTTTCTTCTACAGAAGTTTACCAATTAAAGTAGAAAAAAATATAGTTTTTACTATACCCAACACTTTATAAATGAATGTACAATTTAAGTGTTTCTTCCAAAATGTATCTCTTTGGAATATACAACAGTTGTGATTTTTTGGGGGGAGTAAGAAGAATCTACATAATAGGGCTATTGTAGCTAATAAACGATACGACTCTGTGAGTTTTACATATGCAAACCAAGAAGGTTGCCAAAGAATTATGGGCAGTATTTTTAAAAGACTATTCACAGCTATAAGCCTCACCTGACATTACATATTCCTGCTTGGAAATAGCTTGGGAGCTACTTATCACAACTTGCATGGTTTGCATCTTAATGTTGTAATCGCCAGAAATGCAACATATATCTCAGTGAGCACTTTGGGACTCAGGCACAGAATTTAAATGCCAAAGAAAAATACTTTTCCACGTGGGGAGTGGTGCTGCCTCCTACCAACAGCACCAGATCAGCAACTCCCATGGAAATCTGCAAGGCCTGGCAGCACTCAGCTTCTGGATCCAGTCTAGAAAGAGGTGCTGCTCCTGGTGAGCAAGGAGATTTTCCCAGTACAGCAGATGGGAGTTTCACCAGAGTGTGTGTATGAGTGAGTGCACACACAGCCTTCCTGAAAGAAACCATAGACCAGTCCTGGCTGTAATTAAACTGCACCAACCTCCCTGACTAACAGCATTGACGTTTATAGAAGTCAAGCCAATAAGACACAGTTACTACCCTATACTTCATTCAAATTCTTTGTAGAGGCATTTCCCCGTGACACTGTGCAGCAAACAGATCAAGGGTATTCATACTCTTAATGGGGCCATTAGGAATTCCAAATGCCTCAAATAAACAACTAATTGCCAAAGCCCTCATCTTCTTCCTGTAGTTTTTATGGCCTTGTCAGCTGAGTTACCTACACTCAGTGGGTCTCATTTTGTGAATTAATCAGACTCTCGGTATTTACAAACACAATTACAAATACAGGTCTCAAGAACTAGAATTAATGGGCAAGAGAAATTAGAAAATTCTTAATAGAAGAGAAACCAAGGAAGAAAGAAAAAGTGAGGCAGAGGAAGCAGTAGCATTGTGAACTCTTCTCCAGAGATAAACTAGCTCCATTCAGAAAACCTCATGAGTTTCAGATGAATTACCAAAGCTTTCTGTTTTGTTTAGACACACAAAAAAATGTCTTCCTCCCAATGGTTCTCTTGTTTTGCATTGTTCCCAATGCCATCCTAACTGTTATGGGGAGATAATTGATTTTTTAAACTGTGATCTGCTTTCAAAGTATAACACCAGCCCGCAGCAAAGGCACCAGGTGAATGATAAAATAGAACTTGAGAAAAATAAAGACAAGTAAAAGCCTCTGAATAGCAAACACTGGAATGGGGTATCCCTGTAATAAGTTCAGATGTTGAAAACTACAACAGAAATGCACTGTTAACTGCAGGTTATATTTGACCACTTCATTATTACTGATGTATCAAAAAAAAAAAACAACCCAGAATTTCTTCCTTATAAGATTTTCTTGAAAGTTACTATAGAAATAACCTCCAGCCAAGTACAAGACTGAATGCACAGAAAGAACTAAATATAAAGATTTATCTTTTTAATAGCCAAAAGCAGCAAGAATGAACTATAAACATCACAGTATAATTTTTGTATTTTATAACCGGAGTTGCACTGATGTTCTTGTGTTTTGTGTTATGCTTATGTATTACCCAATGCTTCTCAGAAGACAAGCTCAGGCCGGGTGTACCATTGCCACAAAGTGAATGCAGTGAGGACTCTTTAAGACCTCCACAGATGCTCTCATTTCAATCGTCATTGGCAGAGTTCTACTGCAGAATAATCACAACCAAAATGATTGATACAGAACAAAGACATCTGTTGTTTTGTAGCTTAAAAGAGCTTCCCCTTTCTCTTCTTAGGAAACATTTATCTAATTCTTCTCTTCTATATTCATGAACTATGGGCATCAGTAGGAATCTTTAGCATGACACCAATGGGGTTTGAATTAATCCTCTTTATTTACAATGAAATGTAGCCTGTCAAATCCCTGCAGTAGTATTTCATATAATATGCAAACTCAGTGTGTTAGGTGGTTAGAAGATTAAGTTCTTATTAGGATATGAACCACTGAAGATGTAAATATTGGGTCTAATTTAGCAAAGCACTTAAGTGCATGCTTAATGTTAAGCATATGAGTAACTCCTTTACAGGTGGATTTCAAATTAAGCACATTTTAAAATATTTTGTTAGATGCACCACTCCAGCCAGTGTCCAGGAATCAGCTAAGACAGATGATCTATCTCTTTACCATAAATGGATCTGTGAAATAAAGGAAAAATATATATATAATTGGATTTAGAGTAAAAGTGAGATCTGCTGTCAGAGTAGAAAGCATTATTTGCTTTCACTGCTCCATTTCCTTTGAGATACAGCTGTTAGCCCAAGTATTTTTATAACTTGCAGCCTGTATTCCAGCATGTATTTTATTCTTCTTTTTGGAATAATCACATCCCCCAGCTTCTTATCTGTTCTCCTTTATATATTCTCCCCATATTCTTTGCCTACTATCCTACTCTTCCAGAGAAGGTGAGAAAAAGGCAATGTGCCAGGCTCTCAGCTCCTAAGTTTTGTGATATAAATGTTGTTTGTTCAGTGCCTCAGGATTGTTATATTTGCCTCACTTTATTGGTTCTGGATATCTGACAGTTACAGACTAGAAAAGATGGCCCATGTATTAGCATACATTCCTATTCTGCCATATGGATTGCTGGAGCTGCTGTGAGATTCATTCACATTTTGTGTGAATACACATTTATTCTGTGCATGTTTCTTAAACACAGGTTTCACCCAAGTATTAAAGGCTAAACATTCTTTTCTAGTAAGTCCCGTTTCCCTTGAATCTCAATATTTCTTCTAGATTCTAAACAATAACCTGAGATAACAACTGCCTCTTGTATATGGGGAACTGAAGATGGATATCAGGGGCCTATTCCTCTTAATAGCAGGAACTATGAGGCAAATCAATCATAGGCACTGCAGCCCAAAGATAACACCCAGGTGCAAGACTGTCTTCTTCAAAGAACGAGAATGGGTATCTCTGCTGAGGCATACAGCATGCAGCTGAACTTTTAGTGTCCACCAGCAAACAAAAGCAGAGATGTTCATCACAGTGACTTCAAATCATCTTATATGCAGGGTGGAAAGGGTAGTGGTCACACCAGTCACTTGCAGCTACCTTACTTGGGTACCTACAACATATTCCCTGGGTAGTAAATGGACAGAACAGGTGGCTTTTGCATTTGCAATGGCCTTCAAATGATAACTTTAAATTCCCTGTAGTCTTTGGTGCTCCAGGTCTCATTTAATGTTGAATGGAAAAAGGAAAGCTGCATGTGAAAGGGATTATACTTGGCAGTTTTTAAACCATTTGTCAGGAATTTAGTGAGAAGGATAAATTGGAAGAAAATAGGCATGTACTGTATCTTTGTAGCAAGTAGGGAATTGAAATGTCATTGTGCAGACAGTCAGGGTGTGTAAAATTAGCCAGGAGTCTCTCTTAACAAAAGTGAGATCTATCAAGAAGCTGAAATGCAGTCTGCACAAAGACTCAGGCTCTTCAGGTTCTTGCAAAGAGTGAACACTACCTCAGTATCTCAGTCATAACATGTAATTCCCTTATTATACTCAGGTTATTTGCATTTTGCTTATACATTTAGAACTCAAGGTAGAAGAAGCTTTTAAAACTCTCAACAGCTTAGAAGGTCAATGAAATGAGGCACTGAAAATTACATCCCTACTCTTTGCTGAAATGGCCTTGCAGAATTCATTTCCAAAGCTGTCTCAATACTTTGTACCCTGGAAATTCCTGACTTCTATGTTTTCATTTTACTGGAAAAAGTCACCTGAAAATTATGGAGAATCAGAAATTTCACTCAAAACCCATCCTTGATCAAGCTCAGCTACAAAGCAGGACTATCAAAGACAAAGCTCCTCACACACACACACACACACACACACACACACACACACACACACAGAGTATGTTTTCCACCAACTTGAAAGAGCTGAGATTCAGTAGACTGAACTTTAAAAGGTTTGCTGATCTTTTCTTGTATTCCAGAGACTTATCAGCATGGATTACCTTCTTCCTAGTTTTCTATCCTTTCAAGTATTACTGGGAAATGTTAAAACACATGTTGATTATATAAATGGAGGTGGCAAAAGTCAGATTTCATATTCTGTCAGAAAAACCCAGATGTGACATCAAATGAAAAACTCCACCAAGAGATAGGATTTTAATTGAAAGTATTTGTAAATACCCTATTAAAACTACCAAGACACCATTGGCATAGAAATACTGCATGTCATATACAGGTCTTTTCTTGGAAAAAAATGGTATCCATGCAAGCCTGAACTGACATACTCCACTACACACTGGCAGGGTAGAAAATTTGTGCTTTATATTTTTAGAGGAAAACAGACGTGCATTAAGCAGCCCAGTCTATGTGCAAGTCCTCTGTGGCAATGCATTAAAATGTACTTAAAGTGAAGTGTTATTTGATGTTTCAACATTTATGAAGCAACACTTGATTTCTCAATTTTTCCATCCTTCTTCCCTTGCTTTCTTCCAACCAGAGTATGAGGCAAATAACCCTGCTACTGGTTACAATACTTTATTTGTTGAATAACACATTAGGCCAGTGATGTACATGGCAAGTTGTGAATGTGCTGGATTTTAGCAATTATAAGCAGTTTTGCCTCAGTTTTAATGGACAGGTTCATATCTTCATATCATTATACTGGTGTAAGGGTCTAAACAAAAGCAAACAAAAGATAAAGACACAAAGTGCAATCAAAACTCAGCAGTTTAAAGCCAGTTCTTGCCTTGTTTTTCAATACAATTTATTTTATTGCCTTGTGTACTAACACTAATCCAATGCATCATTCTGCTGAAAGGGTAAATTTGGGATCTGTTCAGCTCTCAGCAGCATCCCTAGTGCACTGCAATTACAGAAACACCTGGTTTGAATAATTTCTCTGCATTTTACTGTAAAAATTCAGTGCTCAACAGACCAAAATTTCACCTCAGTCTGCAATATAAATAATGTACATATAATGGACTTAGATTTGTAAAGGGCTATGGACTTCTCCCTTGTGTCTCCAGTTACCATATTCATCATGGAACAACTTAAAAGGGAAAATGAGATTTGTTAAACTTATTTCTGACATTATATGCAATATTAGATTGCAATTATGTGCTAGAATACTGTTCATAGAGATGGATACTAAACCTAAAGGTACCTACAGTAAATCCAACACTAAGAGTTGGAGGTTTGATGTTCAGAAAATAAGTCTGAACACTTACCAGTTTCAAAAACTTGCATGATGCTTAGAGAAGCACAGAAGGTGAGGCTTGTCCTGTCACCTACTTGACTTGAATACAAGGTTATTTCTTTCTGTGCAGGACAGACACATTGGCACTGTCAGCATGTTAGATAAATGTACTAATCTGCATATGCAGCTATTTCATCTGTAGCATATACCATGCTTAGGTCTATAAACTTTAGGGTTCTCACAGCTACAGAAATTTACTTTCCAGCCACCATGAACTTCTTCAGCCAGTTAGTAAGTATTTTCACGTTTCTAAGGTGACAAAAATATATATCATACACACACCATAACCTAGAAATTGGATCACAGGGTACTGGACCAAGACTAGAAGCTATTAACAGCAGAAATGGAAAAGTTTAGTCATGCTACTTTACCTCCCCCCTCACCTTACCTGTAAGAATCTGCTCCATTGTCGAGAAAACTTCCTCTTAGTTCTTGGCATGTGTACAGAGATTATATGAAGTAGTGCCCAAATGGCAGTGGTGCAGATATTACTTGGCTGAGTTTACTAATTTACTTCTTTGGAAGCACCCACTAATCTGCAAACACAAGCAACTCTTGGGTCCTATGGAAGGACAGCAATAATAAAATGCAATAAATTCTACCTTCTGTATTTGAGAGGAAGGATTCAAAGACCAAAAATATCATCATCATAGTAAAACATTTGTGATTTACATGAAAACAGAAAGAAGCCCATTCATAGTGATTCTAGTTTTAATAAAATATTTTCCTTCTTTGAACTTTTCATTAAAAAGGTAATTTGCCACCTACCAAGGCAGATTTGGTCAAAAAAAGGGCTCCTTGCTGTACTGTGTAAACTGAAAATCAGTTGGTAATATTTTTATGAATATGAAACATTTGCTTTACAAGCCTTATTGGGTTGCTGCTAGAGGCCAAAGAATTGGTACATTTTTTGTTTCCTGTTGGATGAGTGCTAAATCTCCTCTGGCTCAGATGCTCTGCATACATCATTTTTCCTTATGCTGGCAACATGTTGCTTTGACTTTTCCAAGAACCAGTGAAATACAGCAAAATTATTCTTTTTAAAAGGAATACAAAACCACAAGTATGACTTGAGGAAATGTATTTCTAAAATGCAGCATAAAAGTAAAACAACTTTCTAGAATAAAATCCCACCTTAAGAACAAGCATCACAAGGTTCTTGAATCCAAGAATCACAAAAAAACTGTTATGGAAAACTATTTTTAAATCCTTTATTTCCCATTTTACTGTTACTGTGCTCACAGTCCGAGTCTCTGACCACTAAATTTTCTTTTAAAGTAAAAAAACATCTGCCCAAAGAGTGGAATATTTAAATTAACGTGAACCAACTTCTGTTAACTTTATTTCTTGGAAACAAGTTTGGCATGTTCATTACATGGATGCATAATGATTTCCTATTTTTTACACTTGTTTTACTTCCTATGTGCATGTACTGCAAAAGGAGAAATATAGTCTCCCCTCTCATTATTATTTATTGCCTCCTACACCATTACTATTAATCTTTTTCGTTACCAATTATAGATGGATTTGTTCTGATCATCCAAAGTTGAAAAAAAACCCAATGCTTAATGTTCTCTGAATTCTAACATATTTAATTTTTTTTTACTACATGAAATTTTTTTTAGTAGAATTCCTTAAAGAGCCCTTTTCTCCTCCAAGGCAGTTAGAGAACAAGCCCCCAGTTTGCAGTGCCTTATATAATAGCTCCTATTGGAGAAATACATCTGGGGCCGATTTCTTAACTGTTGTGATTTCATGGATTAAAAATTACTTTAAGCATTTGGTTTTCTAAAAAAATGTGGCTTGGGACACAGAGGTAAAAGAAAACTGACATTAGTATGTAAATTGACATTTAGCTTGGGTGGAAGTTAATGAGCTCTATCCTGTCAAAGCCTGAAATTGCCCATGAGCTTTCCTAGAAGATGCTTCAAGAAATGAATATGAACAATTTTCTAACAGTAGAAAAACTTCTGCAAGCTCAATTAAAACTTATCTTCAGGCTCTGAACATCGCTAAACATGAGACTGAAACTTACTCCAACTGTGATCAGTGTATGGAGGATACAAACACATCCAGCCTTGTAACTGTAAGGAGAACAAGTGTGTCTATTACAGATCTTGCAGGAGCCAATCAAACAGCAAACCCGACTGCCTCTGTCGGTCTGTCTGATCATTCAGATAGTGACACAACTATTTCCAGTCCAGAAAATGAGCCACAGCATCGACAGACAAAAATGCCACAGACCACAGTCTCTGCTGGAAACACTTCTGCCCCGTTCAGAGGGAGAGAACTGTGTGTTGCATGTGAAGTAGCAGGTCTTCTATTATATTTAGTCTTGGATGACGAATGCTCTACAGCTATATCTGCTATAAAAACGCTTTCTGACAAATGAATGGACAAGAGATACAATCGTTGTAGTAATATCATTAAAGAGACTGATTGCAGCCAAGTCCTCCTCAATCTCTTTAGCAATGCTTTGAAAGAACTACACAGTTCTGAAAGTCCCATTATTCAGCTCAGCAGCATGGCAGAAAAGGTCTTGAATGCCCTACAGAGCTCCATGGGCTTGAATGCCCCAGAGGGAGGGCTGCTGATGCCTGAACTTTTGCACCTAAGGTTTCTTCACTCGATATTATTTGAACTCTTGCAAAAGGCTGATCTCATAAATACTGGATTCTCTGCAATATTCATGTGATCAGACTGGGCTGTCAGTAGGGGATTGCTATCTGTGCCTGAAAATGAAATGGCAACACTCTTCAGCTTCCTGTATACATTGAATGTGACATGCAGCCACCTTAGCATATCTATAGAATGTGTATTTTAACCTCAGGAGGAACAACCAGGAGAAGGATCATATCTCACAGAGGCATTCCAGAGACATTCATGGATTTCTACCACAGGCTGTCACAAACAGAGTTGTTATCAACCTAATTGTTAGCAAAGTAGCTCAGATACAGCATGCAAATAGCTCCTGTTGAGTGCCTACAGCACTGACATCTTTTTAGGGATGGAGTTCCTAAAGCCCAGCTTCACACTAGTAGAGAAAGAATAGGAAAAGTTCTTTAAAAAGAGGAGCAACAGTTTGACAACCTTCTTGACCTCAGAAATGCACATGCTGGAAACTCTGACAAATCCCCTTCTTTTTCCTCTGATGGAGAACAAACATGCCTCATTCTCTTTTTTTTTCTTTTTTTTGGTATTATTCCTTTTTGAAGTGACAAATGAATAAACAAACAACATCTGGGTTGCAGAGTAGCCATCTGGGAAAGTCTTGAAAGTGAAGTGGAGAAGGGCCCCAAGAGAATGCTGAAAAGACAGAGCAGAGAAATTGAAAGGGAAAGTAACTGCAGGTGCACTCACCGAATAAAGGGGGTCGTGCTTAACCCGCATGTGTCTGGTGAGGATCCATCACCCACACTGCACCAGAGCTGTGCTGGACTGACAGCCACCCTTCACTGGTGTCAACAGAGAGATGCAGCTACAGGATGGATTGTCTCCAGTAGTTTTACTGCTAAAAACCACCATTTACCTCAGGCACACCAGCCCCCACCAGCCGTCCTTCGGCAATCCTATCTGGACACAGCTCTGCTTTAGGCACACATTAGAGGGTTTTATACCAGAGCGTTAAACAGCAGTTCATTATGTGGTTTATTAGACCTGAAGTGCAGTTTCATGGTCAAATTGATTTAATGCTGGTCTTGCCTTTTTCTTCCCCATCTGCAAGCTTGCACGCTGACTCTCGTGCTGGCACCAGCATAGCACATAGGGCCCTGAAGCCAGTTTAATCAGGAAGTTGATTAAGCTGAATATTAATTTTTTGCTTTGGGATCAGATCAGTTTCCTGAGCTGGCTGACTGCATGGCTGCACAAAAACAAATTCTGGGAGAAGGGAGAGGATTAGATTGTGGTGCAGGTTCAGTCTGACCTTCTTAACATCACAGACCTAGTTTGTCCAGACTTCTTTGGAAAGCACATGTGTAAGTGTAATGTTCATCATGAAAGCCTCTGGCATCTCCCTCCTTCTCTGACTTAGCACCCAGGAGATGTGTTAGAATGGCAGCAAGATTACTTTTGCTGCTTTTGCCTTAGACCTCTATTTTGAAAGCTTCACAACTGAGTTAAGTGTGGGAGAAGGAGAGGAGAATGAACCTTAGCATGCAAGTGATCAGAAGAATTATTTAAATACAGTTTTTAGAAAAATCATGGGTTATATGATTATTTTATAAGATCATCAATTCACAAATACTTTTAACAAAAATTTGGATGGGTTGTGAATCAATCACCATTCATTATAAAATCGACAGGAATCTCTTAGCTGTAACTAACAACTGAAATGAGATATAGGTAGGAAAACAGTATTTAGAAGTCAAACTCTTTGACAGGAATTTCATTTGGATGATCTCATGCAAATGTAATTCAGGTATCAGAACCGTAAGATTAGATTATTTTTTCTTTCACTTGTTTTCAGCTACTATGAGGAGGTAAGAGGCTAAACTCTTCCTTAATTACTGTTTGCTTCTCTGTTCCAAATATCTGAATTCCAGAATCTGTTCCCCTCCCAGTTGCACTATAACAGGGATTGTGACTATAATAGGATTATCTAGTGTTAAATTCATTCAAGTTGCTTAATGACTTAAGAATTTCCTCAAGGCTTTTACTTTTCCAGCCAAGGAAGTGTTTTTCTTAAAACAAATTATGCTAAAATAATAATAATAATTACAAAACCCTCACCAAATGTTCATGGGTTTAAGATATAAATAAAGACGACTTATCTTTTTTTATTCAAACATATCCCTTCAGTGTTGTGAATAAATCCATTAGTATGTGTTCACAATAATGAAATTAACTGGCAGGAGTGGGTAGTAAAACAACCTATCGATCCTTCTTCTGCTTGAATGGCAGGTTCAGAAAAGGAAAGATAATTGGGAAGGACAAAATACAAAAAAAAAAAAAAAGTGATTCTACAGGCAGATTCCTAGATATAAGCTCCTCACAACAAGGCCCACATCTGCCCTCTGTGCTGCAACAAGAAAGATGCATCCCCAGGTCTGTGCCCAGATGTCCTGGCTGCCACCGTAGCACAGGAGCAGCGAGAGGGGAAGGGATCCCTGCTGCTCAGCCCTTGCATATTCATCCACATCAGCAGTCAATAAAAAAGCCAGCCTGGATCATTTCTCTTGGCAGCAGTCACCCTTTTGCTTGCACTGCTCCAGCGTTTTGAGGCTCATTTTAATTTTAACCGGATCATCTCTGATCTGTGTTGCCAAACAGTCCCACAAGGAATGTTCCCACTTAACTCAGGATGACAGAGCAATAGGCAGCCGGAGCTGCTTCATGGGAGCTCAGTGCAAACCCAGCTGCAGTGTGAAACCCTGGGTCACTACACAAGCGCTTTAGACCCACTTTCTTTTGACATAGGTGGTTAGGGATTAATATTCCTCCAGTCTTAATACAAAGATAATTGTTATTAACAAATTAGGAGGCTTTTCTCCTAGTCTATCCTGCACTTGACATAGTGAATTTTGCAGAGCAGACATAAAACTCGGGTAGAATTAGTATTTATTTACATATTTGAAGTTTATAGAATAAAAACCATAACCTATCAGTGGATAATCTATGAAATGTTACTGATGACATGTCATTCTCATGAGTAATTGCTCATGAAGCTGGTCAATCATGCTTTCATGAAGGAAAAGCTGCAGCTGTTGTATCTCTATAAAGGCATAAAAAGCTTCATTTAAAGGAAATCAGGCAAAAAGGTCTAACTAATGAAATAAACTGTGAAGTCTCCACTGGGCTTAGATGGAAGGACTGTATAGCAGCTAGAGGTGTGCTGCAAACATGATTTCATGAGCATTTAAATATCCTGCAAGAGGTGTGGCCTTAAATAGATGATGATGCCATTTTTCACAATGCTGGCAATAAATATGCTTCCAGAGCTTATTGTTCATATACCAAAGTAATGAAGGAAAATCCTGTTCTTATGCCTCTTGAATTTTATAGGTTAAAAGATGGCCAATAATCAAGAGACCAGACAGAAAATTCCATGAGAACCTGTGCTCAGTTGGAACTGGTGAATCCAGTCAGTCCTGGCCTACCTGTTAATTTACATGCACAAGCATAAGAACTGGGCAAGAATCAAGCACATTTGCAGTTAGCTACAGTCTTCCTGCACTGTCATCCATGCAGAACACAGACTGAAATACTCTTATTACAATTTAATCTAAACCATTTGGTCTTATAATTTATTGCTATTTCTGGTTTGCAGAAAAATAACTCACAATGTAAAAAACGAAACCACTAATAAGAAAGAATCTATTCCAACATCACTTCATGGACTCTTAACACTTGCAACTTCAACTTCCTATTTGGAGAATACCTGCTTACATTTCAGTAAATCTATTCATTATTAAGTCTAACTACCACCCATGAATTCATTAATGTCAATCAGGTTTCCTGCTATATGCAAACTGGCATTAAAGACAGCAAATGCATTTTGGGAAATTTCAGTTACAGGTTGATGGGAACAAAGTCCATAAAACACAAGGAGATTTTTAGCATGCTATTTTTACCACTCCTGAGAAAATAAAAGTTTTGTTATTTTTCAGAAACTGAAAAGCTACCTTTGTTTGCTTTAGCTGGGTCTCAGAGTCTCCTGATCACTGGCAGCAAAGGCTAGGAAGTTAAAAGAGAAGGAATATTGTAAAATGCCACTAGAGGTTAGTGCAGTCCAAAATTGAATACAAGGACTCTTGGGCTCAATTATAGCCTCTAGAAATTTGCTGGGGATGAAATTCATTTATGTGCAGACAGCTGTCATGAAGCACATACACCTTTTATATTTCTAGATAGACAAAGTGTTCAATGATGCTTTGGCCAAGTGCAATGGATATGGATGGCAAAACTTAGCCTGGGGTGTTGATAGTCTGTGCTTCTGCTCCCCCCGTCCCACTATAAGCATCACATCAAGATAACCCAACACTTTTGTGAGATACATTAACGTGCATCATCAGTGAACATGCAACCACAAGTAATGTAATGACACTAAAAAGAGACAGAAATCTTCAGGCTGAATTCCAGGAAAAATTGTCTAAGGTCCACATAACCATGAAAGAGACTCCAGGAGAAAGCAGTGGGAAGTCTCCATCAACATTTAATTAACATAATAAAGCTAGAGAAAAAAAAACAAAACAAAAACCCTCACCACTTAATACAGAAGGGAATTCATAATTCGATTCCTTCTTCCCTCTCTGCTCTGCTGCATTTGACTGAGCTGGTAGCCCTGGCTTTGAGGTGTTTCTCACCATGCCCATTATGTTGCTACCTGGAAGGAGGAACATGTCTGGAATGCTCTGTCCAATTAACTGAAAGTTTCCAGGAGCAGTCAGGGTAGCAGTGGGCAGAGTGCTGCTGCTTCTGGCAAAGCTCAAGAGAGAACACCTGCTGGTTGCCAGCCTGGCATCAGCAAAGATCAAGTGGCTGTGGGCACAGCACTGGCTTCCCAGGGCAGGGACAGCAGTGGGAGTATGCTCTGGTGGGACAGGGGCACCTGCAAACCTCTGCCTGGGGAAGGGAGGAAGGAAGGAAAAGGAGGAAGCACTTCTCTAATGTATAAAGCCCAACTGTAAGTTTCTGGGCATATATACATATTCATAGCAGCTCTTTAAAGACAATGTGACAATGCAAATAGTTTTAATTGCCAATCTGTGAGATGTACACACCCTGTAAGAGCATCTAGGCAGAGAAAACCATTAAATTTCTTCCTCCCTAGTAAATGTCCTTGAAATGCTCACATGCTTAAACTCCATTCTCATAGTTTACCTTATCAACCCTGTCTCACAGCGCAAAGAAATGCATTTTTCAATTATTATTGACGTGCTATAGAATAGAAATCTAAAGGGGATACTGTCAAATTCATATGGCTAGAAATAAATAGGGTAATCTTCATAGTGCTGAAGTTACTAAAATACATGTGATACTTTTATCTGTGGCCACATATATATACATTTTATCAGTGCAATTACAGGTAGGAAAGATTATATTTATCTTCACTTTCCTGTGAAATGGAAAAGGAGGAAATTGTCTTCCAAAAGATCTGAATTGAGTGGAAATTGAAGACCTACCTGTTGTGATAAACAAACTATTTTTTTCCTGAACTATCAAGAGAGGAAGAGTAAACAAACAGCTACAAATTATATCATTAAGCTATGCAAATGAAATGCATTTAAAAACAAATAAACCCAAACCTATTTAGGTATTAATTTATTTTTTTTTTAATTCAGACGATACAAATTTGTAGTGCTTAGTAAATGACACAGCCACTGCCTTCTCCAATATCCTGCTAACTCAAATGGCCTGCAAGGGTGTGCCAAGGCAAGAAAGGAAACTCAGCCTTCACCAACCTCACAGCAACTGCAGCTGGCCAGTAGCAACTTTGATATTTCAAGCTCATTTTAGCCACTATCTTGAGAGCACTTCTCATTCCAGAAGAGCCATCTGTCACTGTAACCTACCCACCTCCACAGCCAAACAGGCTACATAATGTTCTCTCCTTTTAGAGGTCAGCATAAAATCTGCTAAAAGCTATTAAAGGAAAACGCTGCATTCCCAGCTCACTGCACATCAAAATATTTGATGCTAAGGACTACTCCTGTGAGTAGGTGGCTCTTCTTCCACAAGAAAAGCCTGCAAGCTTCCTGCTTCCATTGATCAGTGTCTCCTTTCACAAAAGTAAAAGGTTTTATATAAATATAAAATAGTTTTTGTCAAGGAATTTCTAGCCTAATAAAAAGACCTAAGAGCCATCTTGATGTAGCTACTTTTCACCTTCTCCAGCGTGTACTAGAAAAGCCATGTAAGGCTCCGTGAGTTTGTTTAGTGTGTCAAGATGCAAAACCTCAGCACACAAGTAATGCCTTTGTTTACCACTTCGATTTCTTTTGAAGTTGGTCATGCCAATGGCTTCTCTGCTATTATGTATATTGTAAGTTTTGACCAAATGCATTTAGGAGAGAGCTT
This sequence comes from Ceyx melanurus, assembly GCA_024611195.1. NCBI lineage: Eukaryota > Metazoa > Chordata > Aves > Coraciiformes > Alcedinidae > Ceyx > Ceyx melanurus. The sequence goes on along the minus strand of JANHGL010003517.1, from coordinate 57,128 downwards.
GTTTTCTATATTTATTTTATATATATATATATACACAAATGCTGTCTTTAGGGAACCTGTTATGTTAAGGAGATATGTATTCTTTTATATACTGTTCATTTAAGCAGTTCTTGAAACTGGCATTACCCAGGGATTTTGAACTTAGTCCCAGAGACTTTCTTCAGGATTTCCTGTCAATGACCTTCTTCAATATACCTGAAATTCATTACTATGTACACAGGCTTTTCTGAGGTTCAGACTTCAAAGGTGACTCCTTCTTTGATGCCTGAGGTTAGACATCTTGGGACAAAACTTTAAAAGATTTTCAGATTTCAAAGCAGTTTGGATTCTACTTGTTTACAATAATTAAGTGACCAGATTTTCAAGTAAGTTTACAAGGTCAAATGGTCACAGGGAGATAATAGAATTTGGATAGAAGCTTAAGAGCTTAACTGGGGGGAGTTTTAGGACAAGATTATGGAGAGGGAGCAGTGTTTATAACACTGGGAATTTATAAAGTAGTATGGTGGGCACTTTCATGAAGGGTACATGCTGCAAAGGACTTGGGGCTTTCCCATCTTTATACATAGGAATGGTCAGGCATCAGACATTCTGGAAGCTTATGAGCTAGGCAATGGGAAACTTGCATAAAAACATGTCAGACACTTCTTATAATATGCAGAAAAGGATTGTTCCACTTCCCTGGAATGCTTTTTGTGGGAGTGGCAGCACAGATATGCATTCATGGCATCACTTTGAAGTGTCAGAAGTTGACACTATTGGAGAAGTTTGCTTCTGCACCAGTACATTAGTCATCTCCTGGATATTCAAGACTTCTTTGGCCCTTGAGCACACTTGAGGGAAATATAACTGATGGCAATAAAAGTACTTGCAGAAGTATGTTATTGCCAGCAGACAGTAACAGAGTTGCCTATGTCCCCACAGGCATTTGCCATATATATCAAGATGTTTGTTTTAAGCAACTGACTTCTCTAGAGGGGCCTAAATTCTTTCTGTACTCCTGTACAGATGGAGTATTTTCTGCCATACCAAGAAAACTCGCTTTGACACACACATGAAAAGACCTCATTTTATAGAATCAGAGAAGAGTGGATGTCAGAAGGGACCTCTAGAGATCACATGCTACAAACCTCCTGCTCACAGGAGGGCTGAAACAAGTGGCCCACCCAGGAGATTGTCCAGCCTCTGGCTGGTTATCACTTGCTCTTTGATCTTAGGTTTAGCTTGTTCTGACTCTCCATGCTGGGCTACTGCCTGGAACTCCTCCCAGTGAGACTGCTTCACCATTATCCCAAGGCTGGTCCAGCATCAGTTCATACTCCCTACAGGGGACTGCAGCAGGTGCAAGTGGGAAGGAAGCCCTGAATATACATGGAGGCGGTGAATGGGAAAGGCTAATCAAGTGCTCCCAAGAGAGCCATTTCAGTGGCTGTCCTGACAGCATGCACTAGCAGATGCCCAGGGATCACCTTAGAAGAGCTGATTTTATTGCTCTAATCATCAGAGGGCTAAACCATGACTCCGTGAAACCTTCTCCCCTTCTACAGGAGTGATGTGCTCTTCAGACAGGGGCATCCACACATCACTGGCTTTATAGTCCTCGCTCCAGCCAACGACATCAATTCCCACTGAACAAATTTGTAGCTTGTCTCTCATTCTCCCTCTGTCCTGATACTTAAAGATTCTATTTGATTTCTACTGTCATACTTATTTCCATGTTGTCAAGTTTGTTTTGCCTTACTTGCCAGAGATTTCTATGTACATAACTTCATTGCTCCCTTCAGTCTGGGATGTGCAGTTTTAACAGTGATTTTTGTCTGGGTAGAAGACAGACTTTGTATCAAAACTGCTATAGGATGTGTCTTTTTAAAGAACCAGAAAACTGCACACTGAAAATTACTTGCTACACGTTCACACAAGACAAAACTCTAATATGATAACCAAATATTTAAAATTAAAATAGCTGAACCACATGAATACTTAAAATGTTCGTTTCAGTAAATAAAATTTATTCAAAGTAGGTTTATATGATACACACTAATTCTATAGCTTCATACAAACAGGCAAAAATATTTTATGAAAAAAAAGTGTCCCTATGGTACACTCTCCTATTTCTGGGCCAAATTATCAGCTGGTGGTAAAGGAAGTTCATTTAACTTGCTTGCTTAAAGCATGATTTCAGTGGAGACACTCATTTACAGATCTGAGACTAGAGCAAGAGACCACCCACCAGCCCAGCAACAGGACTGCAGTGGATTACAGCCTGCTGCAGGCTCTGACTGGCATTTATTACACTGTGATGTCTGGACCACGTCAGATCAAGGGCCCACTTAGCCTGGGATTTTGTCTCCAGCTGCAAATGCCTCAGGTAGTCAGGAGAACAAGGACATACCTCAGCCTTCAGGCTTTTGGACACTCAATAGATGTTCCCTGCTATAGGAAGAGTTAAAGAATCATACTTACACTAGAAGGGGGCTTTGTGGTCTACCTCCAGTTGTTGAAAATGTTTCATATTGGCATTTAATTTAATTTGAGCACAGATACTTGAAATTAATATGCCTTATTTATGGTTAAGGTACTTTAGCAACTGGCAATCTTCATAAACAATATATTAAGATTAATTTCTAAACTTCTAGATCAGTTAAACTGCATCAACAAATCTGACACTAATGGTAGCAGATGTATGAAATACATGCGTTTCATATTTTATAATGTTGATAAAATATCTGGAAATTAAAGAAAACCAGTTAAGCTGTGACTGGGTACAGAAGTAGGCCATATCCTGTATATTTTTAACTCATTTTCCACTAATTAGAGCAGAGGGTATGCTTAGTTAGGCATATAATTAAGGAATAATACCCTAGTGATTCAGTAAGCACTACTGGTAGCTTGCTAATTAATGACTTCATGAAATCTACTAGTAGTTCTCTTATCACTTCCATCAATGAGTTATTGATCTTATAATAATATGGACATTCTCAGGAAGTAACTGTCACCAACTGTACTGATATAACCTAATTCAAAACAACCTAATTGTTGTTTTGCTGTAACAGAAAATTTGCATTTTTTTATACAGCATTTTCAGCTACATCCAGCAGTGTATAGTTCTGTCCCATTACAGTTAGGTTACTGAAAAGTGGCAGAAAGACAGACAATCCACAAAAGCAAAAAGATAGACTAAATTTATTCTTGTTGGAAACAGTATATTCAAAGAGTATATAGGTTTTAAAGGCTTATCAACCAGATTCTCACCTTATCAATAAAAAATGATTACATACTCTGCAGGATTAATTAGAATGTATATGGGTGCTTACTCAAGTCTCTGGATCTAGACTATCTTGTAGATGAGTTTCTTGGGGAATGCTGTCTATTTGTAAAAGCTGTCCAAGTAAACACACATAAAATGGGACTACTCAGCTAATCTCTCCTTCAGTGCTAACACAGCTTCTAACCCCTCCTATACCTGAGTCAGTGAACAGTGAGAACTACTAGTTTTCCTGATAAGACCAAAAATATCAATAACAGTACAATTCCTTTTATAATTATTCCAGTAGCAGAAATAAATACAGGTCAGACATCTCTCAGGATGAGATTGATACACTTGATTTTGAACAATAATTTAGTTTCAGTTAATGAAGCCTGTAATATTTAAATAGTACCCTTCTTTGCTATATTAAATGGTGCAAAAAGTCTAATGTGTGATTAATTTTTAAAAATTGTAATGGTTCCAGAATATTTCAGCCCTGAATGATTCATTGAACAATGCCAGGCTTAAATATCTGGCAAAGATTTCTTCTTATGAAGAATTACACTCTACTAAACCCTGAACATAGCAGGCCAAAGTTGACCATTAATTTTTTTCTCCAGTTTCAAAGTGCTTTGTCATTAAATATTAATCTCTGCCCCAGAAGCAGCAGAGCTCCTGGCCTGAGGCACTGAAGCAAAAGAAGAGATCCTTGAGGCTTTTTTCAAGACCTGTGCAGTCACCAGGGGCTGAGAGGGAAGGAAAGTCTCTGTTATCCTCTCTTGACAGTCTTGGTATCCAAACCCCTCTTTTGTCCGACTCAAACTCACTCCCAGGTGTCTGTCCCAGTGCACAGCTGTGGAGCTGTCAGAGGAGCAGTGCTGTTCCACAAGAGCAGCACATCAACCTGGACCATGAGCCCTGTAAAGCCTTTGCTCCCAGGGAACCTCTCCACCTTTCCAAGATCCTCCCTCCTGCCTCAGCTGAATTTTACATCTTTGCTTTTGCATTCTGCCAAGGCAATTCAGACAGAGCCTTCATCTTCCCACCCACGATCCATCTCATATATTTCTATCTAGGGAATTCTAATAACTCTTATTAGTCTTTTCAACCAAAGGAATCCTTTCAGATCCCAAATGGATTATTCAGACAAGCCATTTATTTCACCAAGACAACCCAAATATTTATTTTTTCAGTATTTTAGTTTGTTTTTTTTTTCTAGGGCACAATCTCTGGATTCCTATCAGGGCTTTCCCATCATACATTGCTTGATATTTCACCAAATTACCTCTGTCTTGTCCCTGGGCTGTACAATTTGGTTTCACCTATCATTAACTGGAAGTTTACCAGGAAAGAAAACACTTCAAAACATTCCTCCTGAAGAAGCAAATACCCTGATTTTTTCCAGGAGTGCTGAAGGAATTGTTCTCACATCTTTATGAAAGATTAGTAGGCCTCATTTCCAGTGGGATGTTTGTGTCTCTATCTGGTCCTCTTCATTAAGCCAAACCTCAGAAGACAAGAAACTAATCTGTTCTCTGGGAGAGCCATGTTCAGGGCTGTAAAAGCCAAATTGCTCATTAGGGAGGAGGCAGTAGAGAACAAATGTCCTGTCCAGCAACACACTCACACTGCTGGTTCACTTACACATTAACGAGGGGGAACAGAGCTACATTCAGGGTTTGTGTTTGCAGTATTGAACCAAACCAGCAGAATTACTCTTATATGCTTAAAAGAAAGATGAACTACTCATGTAAAGTATCTTCTGGGGCTCTTAAGTGTGGTGATGATGCCCAGTTCATAAAGTTCATTGGAGAAATGAACCATGAAGAGGATTTCCCTCATCTATGTTTGAAAGATTACCTTCTGTCCAAAACAAAAGACTTGTTGTCTTTTAATAGGTGTAAGGGGATAATGGAATACATTTCATACTTCCAGAGAGAGATGTAATTCATATTGCCATTTCATAACCATATCAGACCAGCTACAACTAGCTCCATGCATAAAGATGAAGAAAACACCCCAGTGAAGGTGGTGAGCTGAATTACAAAGCACTGTAGTTCTCACAGTGAGTGGAAGGCAGCATGCTAGAAATTAAAGGGAATTCAGCTGCTGTGGTCTGCTTGTTTCCCACAGCCTTCTGAGACTGCAAACTACCTGGCTGTGTGCAGCACCAAGCCTCTTAGTCACAGGACACAAACAAGTAAGAGTCAGCACAACCCTAACTGAAGGAGTGGGTCAGCCTCTAAGAGATTAAATGCTCCACAGCCTGTTACCAGCTCTGTAAATAACCCGCTCCTTCAAATAATTGTTTAAGAGGCAGTTTTAAGACCTTTTGGGTAATTACTGTATTTTGGTTCCAGGATCAGCATAGCCTGTTGCTAATGAATTACTTGTATTAGGAGTTAGATGCTGGATTCTTCAGGCTGCTGTAAGAGAAAATAAATTATACTGCATCTAAAATTTGCAAAGAAAAACAGTTAAGCAGCCATATGTTGAGCTTTAGACTGTGCAAATCCCAGCAATGATGCTACAAATTTGACGTTGGTTAAATTATCCGAAAAGAGAGGCATCACAAAATGATGTTTTCTCTTTCTTCTTAAATCCAAATGGTAAAAAATAGCAAGAGATGTGGCAGAAAATTGTAAAAAGCTGACAGTTTCAGGCCAATTAAGGGGAACATTTAACTCTGGCCAAGGACAGTTAATTCTAAGGCCACATCTAAAAATCAGGAAGAGCTGGAACAAAAGCAACCATAATTATATTAAAAGTGCCTCATTAATGTAGCATCAGAATATTGTAAGAAGGGAAGGGTGCAAGAATTAATAGTTTTATTGTAAAAATAAATTGCTGTGTCGTCCTTCTTTTTGTATTGCTATCTAAAGCTTCCACTAGTAATTGAGCAAGCTAAACGTATCCTTTGTTAGATGAAAATGTGGCCAGGCCATTAGCTCCCTTTTTATCTGACAGCTTAATAGAGTGAAGCTTGTGTTATAAAAATGAACACTGCAAAGGAAAATTAAGTTGGAAGAATTTAGTAGGGTTCATACCACGTTACTTTTTAAGGTAAGTCCTTTTTGAAGGAGTTCAATCAGTGCTACTGTTTCTTTTGGTTTTAATAGAATCCATATATTTATATATTACATATAAAATCATGATAATGGGATTTCTTGTTTAGAGTACATTAAATTTATCACCGATATTGAAATTGATAAATTGTGCTGTGGCTCTTTGTAATATGTGACTGATTTTGTAATGTCTGGCATAAGAGAAGGGTAATAGGATACTATATTCCTCCTCAGTGATCTCTTATGTGTTGTAGACACTGGCCATTTATGATACTTTACTGTGAGCTGCTGTAAAGGTGAAAAAAATATATGTACCATACATCTAAGGGTTAGTTATTTTTCTACACTGATGTTGGTTGGTACCCTACTTTCATGATGCTGTAGGCAGAATGAAGATGTGGTTGTCCCCAGTCACACAGACTACATAAATCTAAATAAATTAATCCAACAGAGATTACCAATATAAAACACCTTCTGCAAAGCATGTGCTGGCTGAGAATATCTAGTTCCGAGTCCTCTGTGGCACCTGCCGTGTTGTGAGGCACATTTATCCAAAATAAGCCAGTCTCAAAAAGTTACCTTTCCCACCCCATTGAGGTACCAGCATTTTCGCTTGGAACAGAATCAGAATCATGACTACTGGCTGCTTTCTGGAACTGAGCAGGGCAAGTAAACCCAGCAGCAATACACAGCCATCTAAAGACAAATGAGCATGGACTTGGGTATTGATTTAGTTTGCATTTTAAATAAAGTGCATCCTCTCTGCATAGATACCAAAGCCCCATTTTGACTTTTAAACCTGATTGTGATGCTAAATATTTTTAGCCTAATATTAAATAATTTGATTTCAGTTGTTTTTACTTGAACTATCATTTCCTGCACCAGGTCTAATACTAACTCTTTCTTTGTCAGGCAGAGCCTGTCATGAAACCAGCGAAAGGCACTGACTGTATTTCTCATTATTTGTCATTTGTTAGATGTAGTCTAATTAGGGGAACAAACTCCACAGAGGCACTCAGGTCTCCCTTCTCCCCTAATGGGCACAAGAGAAAGCAATGCACCAGAACAAATTCCAAAAGAGCTCACGTGGAAATTCTTCCTTATGCCATATAATTAACAGTTTTCTTAAGCTAACTTCTAATAAAACCCTTCACGTGTGCTTTAAGTGAGCAGTGAGTGTTAATGGAGTCAATGGAATTACTTAGAGCCTAAAATCTTGGTGCATGCTCAGTCTACTGAATCAAGGCTTTCATGAGTTAGAAGTCTGTGCTTTACTACTTCGAGTCAAATTGAAGAAGGAGCTTTTACAGGGGTATATTTTTGCTGCCTCTTTTATGTAGTAAGTCCTTACATCACCTAATTCAACACTTCTTTATTTATATGCTCTGTATTAACAGCATTTTCTTCATTGGCTTTTGAATTTGTCACCTTCAATTTGGCTCAAAGTCTCCTGACTATTTGGACAAAGGTGTCTCCACCAAATATGGTGTCTACCAATGACCCTGAGTATTTCTCTGCTTTCTAGAACGCTTGCAGTCTTTACAGTCATTCCTCAATGTATGTTCCCATGTGCCTGCAAGCATCAATTGAAATTACATGACATGAAATTACTGTGTGAAGTGGAATTGACAACTGTCCTGTAATATATTGAGGCACTGGTTGAATTTTTACTTCAAGGAGTTGCAGAACAACTTGGGGGAGTGATGGAGGAATCAGACTCACCCTAACATACAGAATCAGCCTCTTCTCCCAAATGGGGACCAAGAAATATTTTCAGGTAACCATCCACAGGTTTCTTGCTGTGCCACAAGGTTTCTAAGCAGAGCAGATGCAGCACATCTCTAAGACAACCCACTTAATGACTGATGTGAGCTATATCCTGCATGTTCAGTGTATGTTACTTGTAAACGGGCACTTCTAACAGACTTTTTTCCTCTCCTGCCACAAGAAAAGTCACTGGCCATGTCCTGCGTCAGAGAAGGAGCTGCCACAGTGTAAATAGCTTGGCACCTCTTCACGCACACAATGGCTGGTGCTGCACCCAACCAGCAGCAGCTGGTAAAATGGTACCAGACAAGCAAAAGGCACTTGGATGCCATTGAAAAATTATCTGCCACAGTCACACACTACAGGAACTCAAAGACATGGCTGTGATTTACACATCAAACCTGACAAACTTCCAAAACACTTATACTGGATTACAGCATGCAACTTGCCACACCATAGTCCCTGCCCATCTCAAAGCTTTGGGAAGTGTTTATTCTTTGACAGAAGAATGTGAAAAGAGGGTTTTTCCACATCAGTGTTAAAAATGGGAGACTGATACTCACAGAACTCAGCTGCTAATGTAAAGTTAAAAGAAATCTGTTGGAGACTTGAGACTCTTTCTCCCAAGTTGTATTCTTGTGCTCTAAGCTTTAGGCTATTTGCTCTACACCTCACATTTGCAGGTAAACTCTTTCAGCAACTCAAGACCACAGTGACCCCTTTACTTTCAATTTGCTATATAACTTTACACATTTCTAACTTCCTTTTTCAGCTCAGCTTGTTTCCCTGTTTCATCTTCAATGCTTGTGAAAGATGAAGATAAAATCAAAGTGAGGTGGAGGAAAAGAACTCCAATGTCAGTGTTCAGGAGATCAGCCCTGCCAGGTGCCAAACATTCAGGAGCTGCTCAACATCTTGCAGAGATACAGCTTCACATTCTTTGACTTTTGCCCATACATTTTTATTTTTAGACTTCTTACTGCCTGTCTGTTGCAGTGTCATGACAATGCAGTCTCTGAAGGATCTCTCTCTCCAATTCCTACCCTAACACAATGGCACTATCAAGAAAAGAAGCATTTTTAATCATCATGCAATTCTGAGCTGTCTTTATCCATTGCTAATAATATTTCCTATTTCTGACTAGGGCCAAAAGAAAATAGTATCTAAACATCTATATCTCCACGATCACACAGAAAACAGCACATAGAAACATTTGGGTTTCTTGTTCATTACCAATAAGAATTTTAACTGGCTAATCTTCTGTTTTATCAAAACACTAAATTACAACTGCAATGAACTTCATTGACTTTTCAAGGCAATTTTTTCCCCCCAGAGAGATGGTTTGCTTTCAAGAAACCACAAAAATTAATGTATTTCAAAAACAAATCGAATTATATGTGTTTTCCTATTATTACCTTCCAACTGGATCTCTGCAGCTTACTCCTTTCCATTTAAATAATGATTAACATAATAATTAGACTTTTACATAAAGTGCTGATCATCCCAAAGAAACTGCAGATACTCAGTTGAATATAAGATATTAAACTCTCCTTTAAGGAAAGGGGGGAGTCTTTAGAGTCCTAGAGTTATACTAGACCACCTGATTTAGTTGGACACATTAAAAAAGCATCCAGTTACACAAGTTCTTCTTAAGATCCCTTCTCCAATCAAGATCCTGGGTACATAAGACTCATTCTTCCTATTTCATCATCTGATCTATTAGATTTTTACCCCTGCCTACAACTTCTTTTCTGCCTGCATTCTTCAACAAAATATTGAGTGCCATCTCCAAATAAAAACATATCCTGAAAACTAGACTCCATACTCTTCAAAGAAGATTTTCTATGCATTTATTTCATACGAATACCCTGTCTTCAAAAAGACTTCTAAAAAATGTACGATGATGCAAGGAATTGTAGAGGAACTATTAAGAGCATCAAGCCAGATTGCAGTGGAGCAACGTGACTGCCTCCCTGCACAGCTCTTGACAAGGAGAGGTTTTATAGAGTTCTGTGAAGAGTTCTGGAAATCCAGGATTTCAGAGAGATTACAAAAATCCTCCCAAGATAGATTTTAGGGGATAAGGGCAGACACGTTCTCCCCAAAGCCTCATCATTTGCACTGATGTAATCCTCACAGAGGATTTGGACTCTACTCATCTATCTTGTTTGATAGACAGGGTGAATGTTGAACACCTAAAACAAAAACATTGGGAAAAATAGCTCTCAGGCATTTATCACCAGTGCAGCTTTCAAGACATGGTAAGTTTGAAGCCTGCTGTGATATCTAGCTGTTCCTAAGCAGATATTCAGTAACTAGCATCACCATGTGGGCCTCTTACTTAATATTATCCATGACTAATGGATGTTTCAAAACTCCAAGAAGAAAAACTGATATCCTTGGAATAAAATATACAGAAAATCCTTGTATTGCAAAGTGGGAAAAGAGCCTGGGTGCATGTTCTGGGGAGAGAGTGAATTACAAGAACAGCTCTATTTGAGATCAGTAAATTTACTGCTTTATCACTAAATTTCTTCAATGCCTTAAGGAGCAAATATTAGCTAGCACTGCCCATGCAGCAGATCAGCACTCTACAGGACACAGGATGCACTGCAGAGTAAGTCATACCTCTGATAAAATCAGTATTGTCCCAATGAGGTTAATTGCAAAGACCTCTTAGGTATACTTTCATTTCTTCACTGTCCACATTTGTGTAAAGAGCATAGTAGATGGCTAATAAACTTGTGTTTGCCCATTGGAATGGCCAAAGTAAGGGAGATCTGTTGTGTTTTTCCTGCCTGTAATTGAGATTTTAATGAAGAGATGACTATACTATTTTGAATTATTCAACAGGATAGTGTAAGAAATAGAAAACAATACAGCCTTAGTGTCAAAGTTGTCATTTTTCCCTTTTCGTGGACAACACCCAAAATCTCATGAAAACAGCACCAGAAGGTTAGGCAAAGCTACTACTAACCTTATTGACATTTGTACCGTAGCTAATAACACTTTTCAAGCTTACTTCCAAGTTACTTTGAATATTTGGTCAAAGGAATACTTAGGAAGACAACTTTGGAGGGAATTAATTAATCTGAAACTTGCTTCTGGGTAGCTATTAATTACTTATGGTAATTGGAAAGAAAAGCTTAAATGGCTCTTGCAGTTACAGTGTGATGTCCCAAAACATGTTTAACTACATCATTCCAGTTTTAATAACTGTTTCTCTCTTTCCCAGCCTTTTTGGAACGGCAGCAAAAGAAGATTAGGTTGAAGGAAAGGGCAAGGAGACAAAAAGTGGAAAACCTTGTAAATAAAGGAGGTATTAAAGCTTTGCAGAGACTCCTATTTAGTCTATTGGCATTGCTCTTAATTTTACTGTGAGAAGACTGTAGATATAAATAGTTTGAGCACCTTCTAAGAAGACTTTAATCTTACAAGGCCTGCTTTGGGTGGGATGTATTCAGCAGGAGCCTTGGTGAGACTGCTGGCAGCACTGTGCTCTAGAAAACACACAATGCCTCTCCATTGTGCAGGGAATCTAATATTGCAGTAGAAAAAACATACTGTCTATAAATTGTTTTACTAGTTGGCAGATTAGCCTAACAGGGAAATTGAAATAAAAGCCAATGACAAGAGTACACTAAACATAGCTGTTATGGTTGGAAACACAGGAAGGAAGCTGAAAAAACCACAGTTCGTGATCCAGGGAAATCACATCAAATGAAAATCTCAATGGAAGAGATGCAAGGAAAACTGTACCAATCAAAGAAATACAGGAGCACAAAAAGACAGCAGATTAGATAGAGCATTCAGTTATGCAATAGAAAATACTGAAAGAATTGAGAGCTACAGAGTGAGGCTTCAATCACATCACTTCCCTCTCTCCCCAGCCTGCTGCAAGCACTCAGTTTCATTATCATCAATAGCATTGTTATTATTCATTAACACAGAGGTGCTGAAGGACTATAAGCAGTTCAGGAAGCAGGGAAATAAAATAACCAGGGACTTAAGTAAATGTATTTTAAAGCAATAATTAAGGCTGATGGGGATAAAAGGCTTTATGTAATTGAATGTAAACATCAAAGACAACAAATATTTATGTGCTATAAAGCACAAAACAATACGGACAATTTATTCTTTGGAAAGTTGAGGGTGAATAAATGGAACACCTATCTCCTTCAGTGAGCCCATTCCTCTCAAGAATTTGCAGAAACTCTATTATTTGGAATACCTGAAGAGCAGATATTGGGCTTACCTTCAAGTGCCTCTCTGCTTCTTATGCAGCTTCTGCTCTCCCCCAAACAGCAGAGAAGAAGGAAGGAGCAACTCATGCAACTAGGCAGGCAAGTATCGAAGGGAGATCATGAAATAGCTCAAGGGGAGGTCATGAGACCTTCCCCGACCCCTCCCACCATCAGCAGATAACAGATAACACCTGCAGCCAGCAGCCACCTGAGCAGCTCTCTCCCTGATGCGAGCAGCCTGCAGCCCTGGGGCCAGTGTGTGAACAGGGGCTGCCTGGAAGCCCAGAGGTACCTGCCGTTCCCAACAGCAGGGGCCAGCCACAGGTCCCTGTTCACTGTTCCCTCGATGGTACAGGAGGGGATCTGCCTGGTTCAGCTGTCTCTGCCAAGCTTCACCTGTCTCTGCCAAGCTTCACAGCGACAGGATCCCGGACAGAGGACAAAGAGCTGTCAGGCATCTCTCCTAGAAAAATATACCACTGTGTATGGAGGTGAATATGGCACTCTGTGTTATCTGGAGCTATAGGCTATATGGAAGGTCTACAAAGCACTGACTGGTGTTTCATAGCAGTTCTTCTTCACTGCTCTGCAAAGTCAGACAGATGGTATTTAAATTGATTTTTTAAAAACACGAATAGAAGAGGTTCAGTCGTTTTCTGGTTAATGTTCAGTGTTTATGTTTTAATGAGCTTAGGTTCGATGTAGCTTTCAGTTGAAACTAAATCCCATCTATGTATGATTAAGTTACTTAATAACTTTTCTACAGGTCCCAGCTATCTTTGCTTTGTTCTAAAATATGCTTTTTTACAAAAATTGTCTCAGCTTCCTGCCCTGCCATCTATTGTCCTTACATTTTCATTAAAAATTTAATTTAGTTGTAATGCCAAAAAACATTTGTGTTGCGTGTCATCTCTATAGTCCTACAAAGCCTGTGTCCCCCTGTGATACCTTGGGAATCTCTGCCCCAAACCCCACCTTCAGTCAACTGGGGAATCTGATGCTGTCATAATTTCCTAGCAGCCGAGTCTTGTCAGCTCCCACTTCAGAGTCATCCACTGGGCTGAAGCATGTGTTAATTCTCTTTTACACCAGAGACTTCTGCCTAGCATGAGCTGTCACTGAAATACCCCAGATAAGGAGCAGGGATTCTCTTGAAGAAGTTTCAGTGCAAATCTGTCTCTCCTGCCTTTTGCTAGCTGTTTACTGATGTACCTCTCCATCCGTGAATCCTCAAGGAAGAATTAGCAGAGAGAAAGAAGACACACAAAGACAGAACAGCTGTTGTTTTCAGAGCACAGAGGACAAGACAGATACCTCCTTCCCTGTGGGCTCCAAGAAAAAACAACACAAACTAACGGAGCCTAAAGTAGCTGCTTTACAGGTAAGACCTCACAGGCCAAGCAATAGTTGTAACAAGCACATATCTTAACGTGGGACAGAAACAAGCCACCCTTTTACCTTTTCTTCTGGGACTAGGCTACTGAGAGCCACAAGGGAGCTTTCTTCACTGTGAAACTAAATGGCACGCTATGTGGAATAAATCATTAATGCAATGCAAAGAAAAAAATTACTCCCCAACTAACCCAAATTAAAAGCCCAGTGGTATTTTCCGGAAGGAAAAAAAAAAACCTCTCAAGCTTCTACAACCAATCCAGTCGACCCAAATCTTGAAAACACATCCTTGTCTTTAGTGATTGATTTTAAATACACTCACAATGTCCTTGTACTTCCTGAAGAAGTAATTAGCATCTGTTTTCTCGATGATACCAGAGCAGCACAACAACTCTTCTATCACTTTACCATTGGCACAGACTTTTTAAAAGATCAGAAACAGATGAAAGCAGAAAAAGCCTCAAGAGAAATGACAAGTAGCGACACTGGCTTTCATTCAAGGGCCTACAGTTGAAGTGAACTGAGTGTCTGAGGTTTGCACAGCCATCTGTATCAGGCTGAGGTTGGATGTGAGAAGTTCTCATGCCTATGCAGTTGTCCAATATCTCCTCCTCTCTCCCTGAGGTGTTGTATGTTATGTTGCTATAATGTTCACAGTAAAACCAGAACAAGAGCTGGTGATTCATATTACAATGCACAATCATAATATTTCCGACAAACTGACGTGTGCCTCACGGTCCCCAGCTGGCTGTGTGCCCACTTGCACACCCTCAAAACTGACCAGGAGGGAAGTGGGAGGACAGCTCTCCATACAGAAACCCTGCTGTACCCCGTGCTGCACAGAAGGAAATTTCATTTTCCTCCCCATTTGTCTGCTTTCCTCTAGTCAAGAAGCAGGTGCAAGCCTGCAACGAGGCCTGCAACTGGATCTTTCAAGCTGTATTTGAGAGAACTTGAGAAGACTAATGGCAAAGATTGCATGTCAAAAAACCAAAAGCCATGTCAGTAAAGATTTGTAGCTTGAAACTGATCCATGCTTTATTTTCAGGGAATTAGTCACACTGTCCTTGTCAAACTCACTGTAGAATTTACTTTAAGAAGTAATGATTTTACTAATACTATAATTTGTACACACTAGTTCAAGCTCTCACTCACATTAAACCAAATAAAATATGGTCCCAGCCCCTAAGATCTTACAGTTGAATCATTTGTTTCTATCACCAAACCCTTAGGAAGCTTGTTAGCTCTTTATCACAGGAACCACTCACAGAAAATCAATCCTTCTAAGCTCACCAGCAGCATTTTCCTCTCCTCCAGTGCTGCTATTTTTAAGTTATTATTTTGCACAAAACTTAGAGAGTTTGACAAATCTTTGGATGCAATTGAAGAACTGTCATGAGCCCGTGTGGGCACATCTGTCTCTTAACCCTCTGTTAAGGAGGGTCTTCCTTTATTTATTAAATTATTAA
>JANHGL010003517.1:326-41760 GCA_024611195.1 Ceyx melanurus | reverse complement strand
ACTCTTTGTCTTGTTTGGAGGAGCCAACACGAGCAAGACAAATGCAGGTTCAAATGGGGTAAAAAGTTTTTTTCATGAGCAGGACATTCAAGCAATAGAACAAGTTGCTCAGAGAGGAGGTGTGACCTCCATCCTTGGAGGGATTTAAGACCAGACTAAATAAAACCTGGAATAACCTGCTGTGACCTCACAGCTGACAAAGCTTTGAACAGGAGATTGGTATAAAGACCTCTCAAGGCTGCACCTAACCTGAACTATCCTATGATTCTATACCTTAATTTCCACACCCCTTTTTAACTGAAGTTTTTGTCTAACCTCGCCTCCACATGCATCAGATCTCAAACATGTTCTCAGCATTCTGACTAAAAGGTTCCAAGCCCTTTTTAAATAGTAATTGAAAGAATTTCAAAACAAACTGAAATTACATATTTTATAATAATTTGTAAAGTACAGGTTTTGATTATGTTAACATTCATACATGGAAAAAGTGACCATCTTCTCCTGAATCAAATGATGGCACTTTGGGAGTTAAATATATATACTCACAGCCATTTGATATATAAATGGACTAAATTATAGATAGAATTTGTTAAATGGGATATCACTTACTGCCTAATGAATTTAGGAGGATAGTGGAAAGCAAAACAAAAAATGAAAACCCAGTAATAGTCCAGACTTTTTCAGGTACAGCCAGAGCATTCAGTACCTACCACTAAGCAACACTTAACTTGCTTCAAGGAGAGTGAGGAAGACAGCCAAGGAAAGTCATATTATGCAAAATGAGTTTTCAGCTAAGTTGGTTGCTCTCTGTTCACTATGTTCCAGGCTGGCTCAGGATACATGATGTAAAAACATTCTCTAAGGCAGGTTTCATATAAAATAAACAAATATCTTTTCCTATAGGACCCAGGCTACATAATCAGACATTTTCCTAACTAACATAAAATGATCATTCAAAAAAAAAATAAACTCAAGAAGCAAGGAGTAGATGCAGTGTGAGCAGCATAGCTCAGAAAAATATTATCATTAACTTAACAAGAAAGAGTTTCCTATAAACTGAAGTTAGAGCTAAACTCTTAATAAAATGGAACATCTTTTACTTGAAGAATTACAGAACAAATCAGTAAAGTGCTTATTCTATGCATTAAGTGGAGTTTCTTATAGATGTATTTTAACACTGCCTCTTCTTTCCACAAAATGAGAAATTCTGTTAAGCACATTATTAGCACTCCTTTAAATAGCTAATTACACCTAACTCCAGCCATAATGTCTAATTACTGGTTTATTCACTCCAAGTGATTTATAACATGATGAGAAATTAGAGATGAAATTAGATCAAAGGGTAACATAAATGTATTTGCATTTCAAACTGCCTTCAAAGGCAGAGGTGGAGCTGAAGCAGAGCTGAGGAAGACTGTTTAAGGACCAACTCCATTCTAATTAAGACTTTGATAACATCTTGAGGACAATAGCTTATGCAAGCAGTATCTCTTCCACTCATGATTTAAACCAGGGGAGGCATTGCACAATAGTTTAAGAACATTTTGCCCATTTCATTCATTGTCACCGTGTACAACACCCTCATCCTTCCCATCTCTGTCCCTTCATCACTAGAAACACTTTCTCAATGACCAGTAGGAAACAGGGGAGTTGAACTTCATGCATGGCAGCATCAAATTAACAGAGACAGCTCATGAATTATACAGACAGTTTGTCATTCATTTCCCTTAGACTGTACAGCTAATTAAGCTGTACTTATCATATGAATTCTGTAATGACTCTGACATATGCTAACCAAGCATCCCAACCTTGGCCAAAGTTATGCTCCATTACAGAGTGAAAGTTAATGGTGGTCTGTGGTTCTGACATTAGTCTGAACCATAAAAACTAATAGCTGAAACTCCATGTTATTGGTGATCCTCTTCTGCGACCTTTTGCTTACAGTTGTTAAAAACACACACCCTCCTTCATGAGAAAGAATGAATCCATTTGAAAGACAGTCCCATCTTATGTCTAGCTGGGGGGCCATTCCATGAAAAAGAAATTTCTTTTGTCTACTAAAAAATAATTGAGAGAAACTGCAGAAACAGATCTACTGATCAGAGGCCTTAGACTGCTCACCTCCCCTCCCATCTGAGCATCTCAAAGTAGCACAGGTATGTTTACTACATTACAGACAGGAGGCACAGAGCAGTTGCAAGCACATCAACTGAAATAGTGTCATGGTAACCTGTTGCACTCTACAGTCACCAGGTATGTCAATGATTATAAATTAACCCCCTCTTGCTCTAACGAAACCATGTCCTTAAGACAAAAGACTGAAGGTCTGAGTGTAGGAGAAACAGGATTTAGGCTGGAATGCTTAGTTCTAAACACCTGCCTCAGCAAGTAATGTGCATCAGGACCACTCTTCCATTTGTTTTTTCCAAACTTATTAGATGTGTCACTGAAGAATGAAAAGCTTACTTCCCCTCTTCTACTATCATTACTTCTCTGTTAAAAAGATCACTATCCCTATATCAAAATCAAAACCACTCCAGGACCCAAGCTGCAAGAAGTCACATGGGACTAGATCTCATACCAATTCATGATTTATAAGCACAAATATCCAGTTGATCACATTATCAATAAGATTTAAATAAAATAATTTAAAAACATAGTGCTCTTTTCTGTATTCCTGGTTTCTGGGACCCCTACACATTATTAGTATATAAAACCGAGAAAACACAAAACCAGGAACTCACCTAACAAGATTTTACTGGGAAGCTGCTGAATGTGGGAGTGAAAGAGGCAAACACAACATCCAAAACTGAATTTTTTTCCTCAGTTGTATTCAGCATAGAACCACTAAACAGGTTATCTGCAACTGTTCCTCTTATCATGCTGTGATCACTCACAGAGATGAGTAGATGTAGAGAGAAAAAATTCACACTCGTGACTTCGACTTACCCAAATGAATGAGTCCACTTGAAGGGATTACAGACAAATTAAGAGTGGAACTGGTTTTCACCACCATCTATTATACACTTTTTTATATGTACAACTGAGAAAAAGAAACCAAGGATGCTAACTGCATAAATCACACTGCTTATTTCTTAATCTCCCTTTTAAAAACATTTCCAACTCAGTTATATCTCAGCATCATCCTCTAACATGGATCAGTCACTTTAAGAGTGCACACAGGAAAAAAATGGAGAAAATGGTAAGATGAGAAGATAAAGATACATGTCTCTCATCTGACTTTCTTGACTAAGATAAGGCAGAATCTATTAAGCACCTATACAAAACATTCCTTATTCTTTTTTACAGTTCTTTCTCATCTCTCTCATTTTTGTGTGACAGCAGGTTTGCTGCTCTCCCACAAATCATTATCTCTCCTTGACATGATCTGACCTATGCTCTGCTATGACTTTCAATAACCATCTACATTCTACTGGAGCAGAGAATTTTGAGGGCAGAGGGAAGCATCATTGCCACCTAATGTCCAGAGTAATGTCAAATATTTCAAGGCTTTCCATCTTTTCATAGCTTCCCTATTTTCTGGCTAGTTGCAGATATCAAACCCTCTTTGCTGAATTATGACTATGACCTTGATTTCTTACACCTAGGTGTAAAACCAGATCCACAAATATTTTGTCAAGCACTGTACACACCACTGCATTAGAGACATTAACACCTCAGTACACTGTAACTTAAATTTACACAGAAACTTTGCATTGCATATGCAAACAGCTCCCATGGATGGGGGGGATGTTGGGACATGGAGCATCAAAAGATTTAAAAGAAAAAGCTATTTTTGCCTTTCTCATTGTTTACTATCAGTTCTGCCTGCACAGTTCTCCCACGGTTGCATGGAAAGATGCCATTTCCCTCATGTCAAAGAACAAACAGGCTGTTAATTTACTAGCTTTATTTATTAGCTGAAAGACATTTGATAATTGCCACTAGATAGAGCAAACAGGATTTTTGAACAAGCCTAAGGGAATTGCTGTACACCATCCACTGATTTGCAGATGAACTGGACATTTAATTCTTTAGTATTTGAAGAAGAAATAAAGGTGGACATTTCAATAAATGGCTTAAGCACATAAACACCATCACCTCTGCAGTCAATGGCTAGCACCCAGTGCTACAACTGAGCAAAAAAAACATGCAAAAGGAAAGCAGATTCAAACAGAAGTCATCAGCTTCTGCACTACTTACAGTTCTACTTATAGTTAATAAGATAATTTCTGAAATACAAAATAGTTTGCAAACTTTGGGACTTGACTGGAGTTATTTTTCTGCTTCATATATCATGAAGGACACCAAGAGTCTTCTCTCTTTGTGCATAATTAATCTCACACAGACGAACCATTTGACAACACAGAAGCAGCAACAGCTCTGACTAATGCCTCTGTCACCCCACGCATTGATCCGTGTTCCTCTACTTGTTGATATCCCCAGGAAAACTCTGCAGAAGACACAATTAGTTGCAAGTGCTCTGTCCCATGTAGCACTCTTCAATTCCTTGTTTGAAGAGAGCTCTACTTACATACTAATTAGATAGGCAAATCCTAACTGCTCTGCAGTCAGTATGAAAGCCACACCCAAGCAAAGATGCTAGTTAATGGTGAGGGGCACACATTGCTTCTCTTTTCAGATCATATGTGTGAGACCTTTAGGACAAGCAGCCAACTTTCACTGTGTTCATACAAAATTTTCCATAGTATAAGTTAAACTGATACTTAAATGCCTGGATTTTGCTCCAATGCAAGCAGCAACTCATCATGTTCCCTAGTAGTGAAAGCAAGCAACTTGGGTGTGCATTTATGCTACACAACCAGCTCTGCTTGCCACAGTGCCGTGCAGTCAGAGGTAGCTCTCCAGCCTGGAAGGGGGGAAGGGCAGAAATCAGCACTAACAACTCATTTAGACATATTGACTAAGAACCATGCCCTAGCTAGGGAGAGTCAGACTCTGTGTGACCTTAAACAAATCACCTCACGCTCTCAAGCCTCCGTGCCTTAGTTCTCTAACATAACATGGAGATAAGACTCATTCTAGTTCACAGAAACCCTGTGCAAATTAACCTTCCCCAAATACTGTCAAAGCTTCTTCCTGCTAGGTTTCTCTAGAATACAGCCCCATACCTATTGCTGTTTAGGAATGGGAGGGCTTTTTTTTGGCTGTTCACTTGTTAGCAAGGGAAAAAGCCAAGGTGAATTAGACACACATTGCTATTCACCTCTGTTACTCTCTTCTATCACTTCCTCTGTTGACTGCTTCTCATTACTAAGCTTCCATCAGTGAACACGATCACCTACCATTGCCCCTTGGTGCTGCAACGAGTCACCTACCCTTTTAATCCATTTTTGGACGTTGTCAGTTTTGATTTCTTGCCTCAACATGTCATCTTCATTCTGTCGCCTCTTCATCTTTAGTTTTATGTCTTCTTAATTCACAGTGAAATTAGCCACACCATTCTGCAAAGCATGCTTCAGTTTTGAAATAAGCAACCATTATTTTACATTACAATCTCACTCTCACAGGATAACTGATTCATCCAGACTCCCAGATAAGAAGTCTTTGTGGTCAGCATCTAGCAGCTCATCACAATGACCAGAACCAAGCCACAAGGCAGGCAGTATGATGCACATAGGGCTGGAAACAAAACTGGCACAACGTGAGTATTGCCTGAGAGCCCATCAGCTTCACCATTTCACACAAGTGTGCAAACTGCTGTCTTAGTTGATTTGACATAGGTCTAGTAGCCTGACTGCCAAGGAAGTAGAAAGAGTTTAATCAAAACAGTGCTCATGAGTACATCCCAGGGTTCTGCAAGATAATTTCATTCCCCTAAGATTTCTTCTGTGCATGTAAGAAAGAAGCACATCAGACAGAGAATCCCCAGAGAGAAGAGAGTAACTTTTGTTAACACACAACCCAAAGTGAAGAAGAAACAGTGGTTTGGGGAACTTACATGGGCTCCTAATTGGCAACAGAAGCTGCAAAATGTTTGAAGAACATGTCAGGTAGAAGCAATCTGTTCATGATTCATTTGGCTGGCATAAGACAAGTAAGGTGGCTGATGGCCTGACCTTTCCTCACCCAGATCTGATATACACTGTCTTTTCATTGGAAACATTTCCCTGGAAGGCAGAAGTGATGGTGCATCTTTAATCAGATATTGCCTCTTATCAAGGAGCTGCACCTTTTACTCTAGCAAAGATTATGAAAACAAAGGACATACTTTTTCAGTAATGAGAGCAGAAGGCTCTGAAGGTGTCTACATTCCCTCTTTCCCCCATTAATAAAAGCTTTAGTTAATACCTCAGTCTATCTGTTGTTTCAAGGGCAAACCAGCAGTAATATTTTCATCTGTGTAGACAGTGATGAATTTTGGAAAGTTTCTATGAATAAACTTTTTCAGCCTTTGCCATATTCTCCTTTTCAGATTTTCATAGTATCCTTCCTAGCTTCTCTTTTTTAAGATAAAAGCCTTTGATAGAAGACAGGAGAACACAGTGACTTGCAGAGTGTCTGTCCAGTTCTGTGCAACAACCTGGATGCAGTATAGAAAGACACGATTAGACAGTCTGTGCTTTTGGGTACCACAGAGTCAGGAGTCTTGTCTGAAGTACCTCATTTCTTACTGTTTTTTCTCTTTAGGCCATCATTTACTGACATGATGTAGACACGGGGTTGAAATATCCTCAGCTTGAAATACTCCATCTTCTAAGGGCATGTAATCAATCAAAGTGAAATAGAGAAACTTGCACATTAAATTAAGCAAATGAGAAAGGAAAGCAGCAGAAAGGGCCTTTTCAGCACAGCCCTAATAAACAACAGTCCCCGTGAGACAGATGTATTCATTGGAAGAGAACAGCTGCATTGCATCTTTACTTGGAGTAGTTTGTTTTTTTCCACATGATATTCCTACCACCTATTCCTCTTACCTACCAGATGTAACTGACATCACAGCTCCAAGATTAGCCTTCTTGCTCTGTCAAAGAAATTAACACAGAAAGCCACTGTAAGTTCACCTTTTTCTTCCTCCACATGCCCTTCAGAAGGTGAAGCCAAATAAGAGAGCAGTGAGCACTAAAAGGGTACAATCTCAACATTTGTTCTACTGTAACTTAGCACTGCAGGTTAAAAATTGCAAGGTTAGTTTTGGAGCACAAGGTTAAAGAATAAGTCCTTAATAAGAGAGTTGTGTCCATTTGGCAAGTAACATTCTCCAGTATTTCAGAAGTGACCACTAACAACAAAGGCTCACACTGCAAAACTGAAGACAAACTCAAATAAAGGAGTTTCCAAGACAGCCCAGAAGTCTGTTTCTGTTCATTGTTTTTATTTCCAGAAGTTGCCAGCAATCCAGCATCAGATTTTGAAGGATAAGAAGTATGAAAACTGCAGAGACCACTTCTACAGTGGCAGTTAACACTGGAGGAGAGATGACTACTGCATCAAGAAGTAAGTTTTTAACTGGCATGTTCTAGCTAATCTCTGTAGAAAACTTCCTTACAGGTTCTCACATACATTGACATGAATTTTCTCCCTCATAATCCATCCAGGTCTCAGCCACAGGCGAGTTATTTGATTTGCAAGAAATCCTCATAGCAAAGCGATCTCCAAAACTCAAGTTTAAGAAGTTGATGAGGCTTGCTGACCCCAGGGAGATCTGAGCTCTCATGGAAGAGCAGACTTTGGTAGCACTTCAGATATGTTGAGGAATTGTTGAATATACATTTTCAGGATGACATGCCATTTGTCACAGTCAGTTAGGAAAGTGTTACCAAAGACTAGTTCTTTTACCACATCTTGGAAATGTCTTGTGATTTAACCAAACTGTTGACATAAAGAAGCCAGTTGGGATACTGAGTTATTCATTCCTGAAATCTATTATCTGTGTAGTTAAATAAAAAAATAGAGCAGCTGCATATCTCTGGCACACAGTTCCTCAGATACTTCTATCATATCAATGCAGTGTCAAACAACTTCCAACTATGAAATGCAAAACTGCTCACAGCTTCTGCTTCCAGTGTGTTGGGTATAAGGAAGCAGAAGATACATTGTGTTTTGCACTGATTTTTTTGCATGACTGTTCCAGTGAAATTTTGGATTTCAAACTGCTTTATGGTCAAGTAGATCTTTCACAGATAGGTTGAGTTAATTCCATTTTCCTCTCCTACTGATCACCTGGATTTAAAAGGTTTTGCCTGATTAGATCAGGTGATGGGCTGTATTTAAAGCCAAAATTCTCAGTGTGGTGCTAACACAAGATAAATACACCCTTTTAAATTGGCAGGGGAAAGGGATGCTTTCTGGAAGAGGTAAAAAAAATCCTCTTGCAACGCATGAGAGAAACACAAGGGAAAATCACCCAAGGCAAATGAAAAAGAGAAATGGAAATTCTAACCAAAATCAGATCATTTATGCTGACCTTCTGCATTACTTGGAGCATGTCCCTGTATTTCTTGTGCAGAGAGGCACTTCAATAGAGAAGGAAATTAGCTGTTATGCACACACACATGCAAAGGAGCTTGCAAGAGCATTACTGAAGTAAAAACCCCAAGCATTCAGGCGTCAGGAAATTCCAGAACCAATGTTATTTATGCAACCTTAGTTAAATCACCCTGTACAAATGCATTATGTCACTAAAGCCTTTAGTTACATTACCACGTGCTGGTTTTCCACAGGACCTCAGCCTCATTCATTGCACAGAGTGGGCAGCAGAATTAAGTGGGACTGATGTGCAATCCTTGTTTTATTGCCTGGCATTTGACCCTTCTTCCTGCATCACAAGCATATCCTAGTTTGAAAACAAAATCCTGTTTCCATGTCAGCTTTTCAGTAGCACTTCTTACAGGATTTTTGTGAAGTTAAATCTACAGTGCTGACAGAAGGTAAGAGGTAGTGCTATTCCCATTGCACAGACAGGGAATGCCAGCATGGAGGCAATGCTAAATTTAGCATAATGTGAGTCACTTCAGATACAGATTTTTTTCATTATATGTATTATTCACACAGCACTTAACTATGCACAAAGACTAAAGCATTACATTGAAGTTTCTGCAATTTACAGAAGTTTGCTTCGAATGACTTCCCATTAAATGTTTCAAAACCACAAGTTTCTAATGGAAAACTGTGTCTGGATTCCCACAGGAAATGAAACATATACAGTTGTGCCATATGCCTATTCATGTGCTGTTAATACTCCTTCCACCTCATCTCTGAACCTGTTGGCTGGTTTCAAACAAAATTGGTGGTCTCTAAGTGAATGTCTCTAGGCCTAATACTGGCAGCTAACAGGGAGTAAAACCCAAATTGCAGCCTTCAAAGAGAGAAAAGGGGTTACACAGGTTACACCTCTCCCCTGTCCCTGTCCTGCCAGGTAGTGACAGATCCCCTGCTCAGCACACACAGCTTTCAACCAGCCGCTTGCTAGGGAACTCAGGGCACAAATGTGTGGAGCTAATATCCATGTTCCCCTTTGAGAAGCTTTATTCTCCCCTGGTTATACAAAACAGAGAAGCAAAATAGAGTAAAATCATCTCCAAGACAGACAGTAATGAGCACATCTCTGTAACGATGGCTCACCGCAGGGCTCTGCTGCCAGCCAAATGTCCCCCTCTTCTGTCACTGCCAGAAGAGGCACTTGGATTCAGCATGGTTTTCACTTCCAGAAATGCCAGTGCACTTTCTGAAGGATGATCTGCAGCTCATCTGACAGGACCTAGCATAAAGATTTGGCATCACTTAGCCAGGAATAAAATGGACCTGTCTCAAAAGAGAAACCATGCCCCAGTCCTTTCCAAAAGCCAACTGTAGCTCAGTGGATGTGAAAGAAACTAGTTTTGGGAAAGCAGCTGTTGAGCACAGCACAGTTTTCAAATAAACAGAAGGCTCTGCCATCTCTATTAGCATTGCTGTTCCCAAATTTCTGGCAGCCAACACTCACTTGAAAAACTGGCAGTCCCTGTTAGCTACTTCCCTTCAGTCTGCCTTGGTCTTGAGACAGTCACCACCACGTTCTGCTCCTGCCCTCTCTACACAGACAGCAATTTTCCTCAAGTTTCCTCAGCTGCTTCTGTTGTGCAGCTCTGCAAAATACCCCGATGTCTGTGAATTCACCCGTGTGGTCTAGATCCAGTGAGGGCTCTATCAGATAAATCTAATAAAAAGAAACTCAGTCCTTTCCTTTCCAAAATAAAGTGGCCTTCAGAGCAGGAGCCGAAACCTGCTTTGAACAGGAGAGTGAAAACTCCAGATAGGCAGTTCATCTCCCAGGACAAGTCTCCAAAGAGAGAAATACTACAAGGTCCAGGAGGTTAAAACTGCAAGTATTAATTAGCATAATCTGCTCTACTCTGTGCCAGTTTGTGACACCATTTAGAAAAGAAACAAAGGAAAATACTTAAAATGGGCTCCACAGAAACCCACTATAACTGCTTCTTCTAGCTGGGCTTTTTAACTGCCAACTTCTCCATGGTAGATGTTGCTGTAGCTGGTTCTGTTTCCAAAGCAGCATGAATAAGCTACCTAGAATTCAGTGCCACATGGCAGTCAACTGGAAAACACAACACAGTATATTATAGGATAAATACAATTGGAATAAGAGGAGGAAACCACACAAACTGAAGAAGTCAAATGCATATGTGAATCTGATTTCTCTCTCCTCAGAATCCCAGTTTTGTTCATAAGGAATACAAGCATAAGCCCCAGAACACAGATCATTTTGTCCATCAGGAAAAAGCTCAGAAAGAAGTAAGATCTTGGTGGTCTGTGCTAGAAAGTTGCACTGAAATAAGTGTATGCTCCTAGGTTTCCATTTCATTTTCTTCCACAAAATCAGTTCCAATGTGGGAAACTACCTTCTGACCTTTAAGCTATGTGACACTCATACAAAGTCAGAAGAGAATGTGGCTTGAAACAACAGTTTTGTTTCCTAACATTAGTGGAATTCTTCAAACAAAAACATAAAACTCATGGTAAATTTACCAACAACAGTTAGTGAGAGATTCAAGGAGATTACAGAGCAGAATTTGGCCAGTTAATTGTCACTGTTAGGCAGCTGAAACAGGAAACCTCCACTGACTGCCTAGTCCCAAGGTCAATGATAGAAAACAGGCAATCAGGAAAAAAAAATAAATTATAGATGGTTGATTAGATTTTCAAGTAAAGCTGCATTTATGTCTAACTCTGGGCCTGTTGAAGAGATGACAGGAATCTCATTTTATTCAGTGCTGGAAGAACATACTTTGATGGACAACTTCTGAAACATTTGAGAGGGGGACAGCAAGATGTGTTTGAACATGTACTCTGTTCTGCAGTGAGCACTTGCAGACACTTCCATTTTGCCAGTTAAAATATGTTTCTGAAGCAGGTACCCACCTGGATTCTAACCTGAAATACCATAAAAATTACAACACCTCTGAATATACTGGTACACACATTATCTAATGTTCTGCTGCTTTATTCCTCACCATAATAGTTGAGAAATAATGGAGAAAGACTGTGGCTATTTTATGAATAGTAAAGTACCAAGATGAAGAAAAGTGTTCTATATATCCTTGACTCATAGAGTAAATGGGCCTTAATAAAAACCAAAATTAGCTGGTTATCCAATAATCTGAGGATGTAATCCTTTCATTTCTATTTCCCTATTTGTTCATCTTGCTGACTATTTTCTCCCTCCTCCCCTTCTGCTGCACCTATCTCATTAGGAGGCTGAGGTTCTGGTCAAGCCCTTGAAGAATTCAGTGCTCTGAAACAAAGGAAATCATGTCATTATCATCTTAGAAAAATAGATACACAGGGGAAAGCATCCCTGCAGGAACAGCCATTATTGAACATTAGGCAAAGCTGGTCATTTTAAGGCATTGTTTAATTTAATTGCCAGTACCCATTTTAATTAACAAGAGTTATATTTCTACCATAACGAGTAATATTATAGAATAACAATGTGGGAAATCTGAGGAAGATTTTTCCCACTTTTTTGAAACCACTGAAGATACCTGGCTTCTTCAAGAGCTGCACACTTAGCCCGGGAATGTGCTAACATATTACAGCATGGGATCAAACCAAATATCCCAGCATAATCCCCCAGTTTACAGCCTCTGCTGTAAAACTAAGTCCTCCAGGACAGGAACTGCATCTGCAGTGCCTTTTGCAACACAGCTTTGATCTGAAGTGAAAGTGTAGGGCTAAATTCATAATAATACATCTGTGACTTCTCTACAGTTTTCCCACATCAACATTGGGCAGCACAATGCTAAAGGATTAAAAAAAAAAAAAAAAAAAAAAAAAAAGAGAGAGGTGTTAGAAATTGTGGAGAGAACAAAAACAATGTAAGCAGTGGTTTTGAACCATTGTTTTAGTGGATGTGCACAGCATGGAAGCAGCAATGGCAGGTATTTCAAAATAAGCAAGAACAGAGA
Organism: Ceyx melanurus; assembly: GCA_024611195.1. Classification (NCBI taxonomy): domain Eukaryota; kingdom Metazoa; phylum Chordata; class Aves; order Coraciiformes; family Alcedinidae; genus Ceyx; species Ceyx melanurus. The sequence continues at coordinate 29,335 of JANHGL010003517.1, read as the reverse complement.
GAAGCTGAATTTTCATGGAAGGGTGCTGCTACTGTTTCATACATGTAGGCCCATTAATATTCAATTTTATGTCTCATGCACACATGAGACAGACTGATCTTCATTCACCATTTTCTAGTCCTCTTCTGAAACCCTAAATATGGATTTGGACAGTCTGCAGAGGCACTGAGGATATCCAGCCCCAGAGTCAGAAGCCAATCCCTCAGAGCTGTAGACTCTTGTACACTGCTCAGACAGGACCCAAGCCTGGCTCCTGAAATGGATGTCCTTACAGGGCTCATTGCTGTGGGAACTGACAACTATTAAGTTCCTGGAGGGTTGCCTCTACCTGCCTGCTCTTTTTCTAGTCTCTGTGTCCTCACACTTTTAGCCTGTCCTTTAGGGATGGCACTAGTTCATACCTGCTCAATAGTTCAGTATGGGAAGCAGGAGCAGGGGTAAGTAAGGGAAGCAAGCATGGTGGCATTAGGATGAGCAAATTCTGAAAGTTCCACAGAGGAGCTGATTTGCTCTACCACAGACTCAGTAGGCCCTGTACACAGCAGCATTTGATGCACCTGCTAGAAACAGCCAGCAAACTGAGCTCCTGTCTCATATCTGACCTGCAAAAACAATGATAGAAATGAGCTGTCCATGTAATCAAGCCTGTACATAAATAATGATAAATACTGTATACACTGGATTTTACTTTACAGATCAAGGCCTTTGCTGACTAAAGCAGGTTGCACCTGTGACAAAAGGGACATAAACCTATTTTCTCCTACTCATAGTGATAAAATTTATCACTATTACTTCAAACATACAAACTAGATCAAGATAAGCAGCACTGACCAGTAAACATAATTCTTCCTGCCCCCCTGACAAGTGGTCCTCCTTAGAAACATCTCTATTTCTCCGTAGGAAAGTCCCTCCATTATGCACAAGAGAAACATCTGCTTCTGGCAGCGCATAAACAGGGATGTTTGTATCTCTGATGGCTGAAAGCTAATAAGAGCAAACCAGATTCAGCTCAGAACATCAACAGTGCCAAGAAAAACAATGTCTGCAAGCTGTTTTGGCTCGTGTGTCCAGAGCCCAGTGGGACCCTGAGCAGGCAGACAATAGTTCACACAGGTTTTACATTGGAGAGCTGCTGGGTTTTTGTTTTGTGGCACACTGCATACAAAGCTTTCCAAACAAAGTTACAGAAAACAAAGTCTCAATGAATGCTAGAAAAAGCAGAATTTTGCTTTGAACACATAGGAAAAGTGTAATGAATAGCTGCAATAGCCTCCCTCACCACCATTATTCACCAGCAATGGACACTTTGGCCAACCCTATTTGCCAATCATTTTCTTTTTTAGGTTACATTGTGTTTAGGGACCTTGGACAAACTCCATCTGGCTCTAAAATTAAATATATTGCTTCTTAAGGTCAACATCACAGTTTTCCTCACCTCCACCTTGCTCTAGTAAGGGCTTGCTCTATTTTATACCTTTGTATCAAGGAATTTTACAAGGTTTCTGGAGCTGCTGAGGAAGAAGACACAGGCTAGGCAGGCCAGATGGGCAAACTGCAGAGAGTTAATTTTATTGCCCTTTGGTCCCATAAGACGATGTAAGAGGCCAAAACTGTCCATTCAGGTAAATGGACCAACTTTCAGAGAGCTGCAATGCAACTGAAATGCCTTTTGTGCCTTCTGTAGTCAGCCTAATGGGCCTGAGGGCGAGGACTTGACCCTTTACACTGTAGGAAGAAAGCACTAATTACTTTGAAAGTAAAAAGAACTTGTCCTTTAGGTTACATAACCCATGTTGCTGCTGTCCTACATAACTACAGAAGACTAAATAATACGTAATTGAATGAAAGCTACAACACTAGGCTGGGAAAATATGCTGAAATAATTAATACCACCAGTCAATTATATTGATTTATATATTCAGTATTCCAGGCAGAGCTGTTCACTGTAGGTTATTATCCTCAGGAGTCAATGTATTCAACTGCTATGCAAAAAGACAAAGGGAAAAGGAAGTCAAAGGATATAATTTGTAATACTTGCAGGTGAAAAAAAGGAGATACTGAATGCAGAGTATGTACTGCATAAGGAAAAGTTATGCTGAAGAATGAATGGAGAAAGGGAGAGCAGATATGAAGGATTGCTTAGAATACAGCCAAAAGTATAATGCAATACTAACACCTTGAATATATTGCTATTCACACAGTTCTTTTATTTTGCCTCTCTGATATTATTCAAAGTCCAAAGGTAAAGATTCTGCTGTGTATAACTGTGTAGATACACGTAAGAACATACACACATGTACGTTTATATATATAAAACAACTTTACAAGAATAACTATTGGGTCCCAGAAGACTTCCAAGTATGAAGTGATACAATTTCTATCTGTACATAAAGTTATCATGGTAACAATATTGTCAGTTATGGATAAAATACCAATTTGCATTATTATCCACTGTAATGCAAATCGTTATTTTTACCAGCAAATATATGGCTGGCTCTAGCCTCGGTGGCAGGATGAATGTTAAATCAGAGCTGATGAATAATTCATAGCTCTTATATAATGCAATGGCTCATTCTGGGATTCGTGTTTGAAGAATGACTTCTCCTGGTTAGATGCTGTTTAGATTCTGGGCCAGTGACACCCTGGCATGACCTGCCTGCAATGAGATAATGATCTGCTGATGAAAGGCTTGGTTTGTTATCTGGGGATTTTTTTTAAACCATTAAAATTTTATTGAGTTTTCATTAAACAAACGTATCTACAGAAGACTGAAATAAGCAAATACATAAATTCAGCAAGCACATCCCACTTGCTAAATTGAGTGCAGAGTGCGCAGGGAACTAGAGGCAGGACATGGCCCGGCGGGGAGAACACTGCACTTGGCATTAGAAAAGCTGGGGCTGTTCCCAGCTCTGCCAACTGCCTGGGACATGACAGAAACACGGGGAAGTGATTTCCCTCCAAGTCCTTGCACAGGAAAAAGGAAAGGACTGAGCTATTCTCTCTGAAGTAGCTGAAATACAGGTATTTGGCATTTCCCAAAGGTGGGGAGGGGGCAGTGAGGATAAAGGAATGGTTGCTCCTCACTTGCACTGTTCCAGCATGGTGAGAGAGCATCATTCACAAATATATGAGGAGCAAGTATCCCAAAGTCTTGGGAAATAACTCATTATATACTTTTCCAAATGTCATTGGAACTTGCTTTCGTTTAGAAAACAAATCTTGTAAGAACATATTTTTCTTTAGTACACAATGTCCTTTTGTTGTTTTGTGGTTTTGGGGGGAGAGGCTGTTTTGTGGCTTTTTTTTTTTTTTTACACCTCTATCTGACATGTTATAAATAGCTCTATTAATTAGAAAAATTTAAAAAAAACAACAACAACAAAAAAAATCCAGAATGGAATGGAATGGAATGGAATGGAATGGAATGGAATGGAATGGAATGGAATGGAATGGAATGGAGGAAGGTAACAGGGTTGTAAAATGATGCTCTGGATGTTCTTGTAACTAAAAACGTTCTCAGACAACATCACGCATTACTAAAATGTTAACCAAATTAAACCCATCTCCTCCTCAAAAGAGTTTTCAAGTTAGTTCATATGGCTCAGAGTAAAAAAAGCAAATCATAACTGATATGGGCTGATGGTTCTACACTCCTTGATCCAGGTTATTCCGTGCTGAGCTGCTGTACTCATTTTCTTGTCCCTCTCTTCCACACAGTCTGCTATTGAACACAGTATTGATCTAGAGGTCTAAAATAACACAACAGTTCCAATATCCTTATTTCTTTATGGGCTACACCTGTCAATGGGATGTATGGATAGAAAGAATAGTACAGAGTCCTGGCTCTAATTTAGTACAGGCTCTGTCAGGAACCCACACACCCCTTTTCTCATGGCCACAAAACAGTGTATTTCCAACCTCTATTCCACACTGCATGGTTTCAGGGGCCAATGTTGAAATGACTGGGTTTCTCATCTGAAGTGATATAATGGGAGGAGAAGTAATTTCTTTCTAACCTTCTTGATGGCCATGAAAACAGATATAATTCCTTAGAGCTCCTGCATTTTGCTGATTCAAAAGAATTAGAAAAGAGATACACACAGCAGGGAACTAATTTACACATAGTTCACACCTTTGGGAACTGATTTATAACGATCATTGGCTTTAATAAATTCATCCTCCCTGTAGTTTTTCATCCCCAAGAGAACCTGATAAAAGCCAAAATGTCAAAAGGAAGGCTAACACCTTGCTGCCCATATCACTCCAACTGCTCCTTAAAACAAGGATAAGTGAGAATTGTTCTGCTAAATCTAAAATTCATTTGCCACTTGGAGATTTAGTATAAAACTCTGTTCCTCTGAGTTCCACACCAGTCTGGTTCTGTAACGACCCCTGAGGTAGCTCTTGGAAACCAGCCTGTGCAACCCAGAAGAGCAGCATGCAAAATACCAGCCTGGCACCCCAAAGCATGGCAGTGGTGTTAGTAGATGAGAATAGGGGTCTCACAGCAGGAGGAATATACCCAGAAGCAGCAGCTGTTGTGCTACTGCTCTGAGATAAATCCTTCAGCATCTCTGTGCCAGATCACAGCAGACATGCAAGCACTAGGCTAGGAGGCAAGACTGAGTGAGGAGTGTTATGAGGTGGAAGCATCCCTGGACCTCCCCAGAGAAGGAACAGTCACTACCCTGCTCAAACACCACCGTGGAGGGTGCAACTGCCGTCCAGATATTCCAGGTAGACATTGCAGCAGGCACAGACAGCACATCAGTGCAGTAGAATTCCCTTTCTACTGCCTAAACTAGCTAAATTAGTTACACCAGGTACGTTACATGTGTTGCTGCAGTTTGATCAGTTCTCTGCAGTGTCAGAGCTGTGACAATTCAGATCAAAATAGGGACTAAGCATTTCTAGTTTGGTTCTGAACTTACCCCATTTGATGAAAGTCCTTCAGCTATTAAGTGCGTGCTTGTAAGCCTCCTAGTTTAGTAAGGGATTATGATTAGCTGATGGCACGGTTTTGATCAGATATGCTGCCATCTAAGAATAAACAGGGCATCAGTGTAAAATAGCTACTCAGAAAAAAAAAACCAACAAACAACTAATCTCACCATAGTCTTGATTCTGTGCTGTCTCCAGTTACACAAGAGACAGCAGCATCCCTCCAGTCCAAAGAATCCTTTGCTTTTTAAGTAGCACATCATGTCATGATTTGAATACAAGTTAGATGACTTACAATATGCTCTCCACATGTGAGCAAGCAGCTGCTCTGCTGCTCTCGTGCTAGAGTTAGGGGAGGGAAAGCAAGATTACAGATGGATGTGGTTATGAGAAGAAAAGCACGTTGTTTAGGTCCAGCAATACTGAACATACACAGGGCTGTCATTTGTATACAATGCTCTTTTCCATTTAACCACAATGACAATATAATAATTGCTTGGCTACAAATGTGTCCATTTAAAAAGGTATATAAATGACAACCAGGGAGAAAAACAGAAAATTCCTTTCTAAAAATCAGAAAACAATTTGTCTAAACCGTGCAGCCTCCCACTGAGGGTAACAAATGACTCAGATCTCCCCATTAAGCAGAGTTTGACAGTACCACTGCATAGGTAGGAGACTCCTACAATGCACCTAAAGCACTTTCTGGAACTGAAAACTAACAATAACTGGTAGAACTACTTGCCATCCAAGTCTGGTTATTCTGTATGTTGTGCTAATGATGTTGTTTCCCATCGAATGGGATACCTGTGATACCCATTAAGGATCTCAAATTACTTTTTACCAGTAGTAGATCCATCAAGCCAAGTACTCCATGAAGAGGTTTATATAGACCTATGCAACAGCTCACAGGGTGACATTTAAGTTCATCAGAATGTATGATGACTCCCTTCTAGCACAATCTTGAATTTCTGCTTAAGAAATTTACCTGCTACTTATCTAACCACTTTTCTTTTGTGTGTAAGCAGCTGTGCTAGCTGCTGTGTGGCACTTTTACAGTACTAACAGCAGTTAAGTAGCTGTCAAGCTTTGCTTGACAAGTGACAGCAGCTTGATAGCCAAGTCATCACCTCTGTATTATTAACATTGTTTTGAGAATCCTTCAGAAGCAAGCAGGCTGCTATATACCATACAAGGGACAAATTATTAACTCGCTAACTAGTGATGAGGGCAGTGGTCTGTAGAGCCCCAACACAAAGCAATCTCTCCTCCAAGACACCAATAGTCTAACGACTGGAATTGGTCTATATATTGTATTCACCCTAATTCAGTTATTACCACTGCAACAAAGAAGTGGCTGAGCCTGCACAACCATGTGTAGACAAAAAGAAAGGTCTTGTGGAGGTTGAGAAGCACTGCAGAGATGGCAGCTCACCCACAGCGGGTACCCGTGGGCACAATCCTGCTGTGCACACTGCAGAGAGGCTTCAGGATCCCTCAGCCCTGCTGGATAAACTGGCTCCAGGATCTTGCAGCCCTGCTGGATAAACGACTGGCTCTGGGATCCCTCAGCCTTGCTGGATAAACTGGCTGCTTCTGGAGCAGCACTGCTCATCTTGGGCCACAGCCCCACGTTTGCTTCTGCTCTTCTGGGGACCTGTGCTGGATGGCATTGCACCACCCAGCCTGGCTGGAGCTGTCGGGGTCTCTGTCACTGCTGAATTGCACTGAGCAACTTTGGCCTTGGCTGTACTCATCCCACTTAGCCAGGGTGGTCTTCAAGCCCAGACCTCACTACCACCTACACCCCCAAAGACTCAAGCATGGCCTGCTAGCTATAGGCTGGCTCAGAAGTGTTACCGAGTATCAGAATTTGTAGTCAAGCCTGCCCCTGTGGATTTTCAAGTCTTATTCCTTCTGGAATGGCACTGCAAAACTGAGGATTCTTTCTGTTATCTCCCTGTCTTTGACTTTCTGCTGTCTTGCCTCTTTTTTTTTTTTTTTTCCCCAACATTTTAAGGAGTGACCTTATTTCTGTAGTCTTTCTACAGAGAAAACCCACACGGCTGTGTGGATTTAAGACAGGTCTCAAGGTAAGATACAGATAAGGAAAGGACTATTCAGATGGCTCAAATGATCCTACACACTCTGTCTAGACCAGTTGTGGAAGCAGGCCGTGCTTCTAGATGCCATTCAGTGGAAAAGCACAGCAGGGCAGGGCAGTGTTTACACCCCAATTCAACTTGTAGCCCATTTCACAATAGCTTCTCCCCTGTGAATAGGCTCAGGTAAAGCTTATCAAATCCTTTGAATAAGTATCACAATTACATTTTTAAGGGACCTGATGTATTTCCCTCACGATGGCAAAGAAATAATTGGGTGCCTCAGCTGCTATATTCTCCCTTCCATGTTTTCACACACTCATTAAATTTTTTTTATTGTTTTTCAGAAGCATCGCCCTGGCATAGGGCACAAAGACTTTGCCATCAAAACAGAACCACAGTGATTAGAACACAAATGCTGCTCAAAAGCTGAAAGCATTAATCACTCCTGCAAATAAAGGACTATTTACTAACACTTTTATCTGAGTTCAGACAAAACACTCGTGAAATAGCCCCTTGTTTGCACCTCCAACTAAGGGCAGAATGTTACTGTGGGTCTGCAATTTGTCAGCTAGGAATATATTATGAGCATCCGAGGAGAAAGGCACAGTCCTGATTTTGCTGCTCCTACTTTTTAAATTGTGGCTTTTAAAATCCTAGGAGGATACAGAAGGTAAGTCAGCACTGCTGAGCGACAGCATGGCAATAGCAGCACTTTATTAGAATACAAAAGAGGCAACTGAGGAGAATAGAGAGAACACCTAATTAACAGCAGATTAAGGTATAAATACAAATGACCTCTTTCATATGGACAAGATGCAAGAATCAAACAGGTTTTTTTGGGGAGAAAGGACTCCAGCTACAGGGTTCACAATATTTAATTGTTCATATAATCTTGCTATTTCTGTTCAGTCATTAAAAGAACAGTTATTCCAAGGATGTTAGTCAAGTCTTTGGATTTTTTTTCAGATCAGATAAATTTATTTATGCTGCACTCCAGTATGATGCCCTTTCTTTTCCTGTTGAAAATCACTCTGTACTTTGCCCAAACTATGACTCCAAGGAGTAGTAGTAAGAGAGGAAAATCACTTTAGGGAACCAAAGCTACAAAAGCTAATGCTACAAAACTTACATAATTTTTTTTTAATACCACTTTTCTGGGTCTTATTCATTTGAGTTCTGTATACAGAAGTGAACAGCTCAGCTGATAATTGCTGTGTATCTAATACAGGAACCTAAGAGTAGAGCAGATCTACCACTGACCCTGGGGGAGCTGTGAAGCTTAAATGCTTTAATGAAATTTCAGTTTTGTTCATATTTTGTCTGTGACACTCTATGTGCCAGTTCCATAGCTCTCCTCTCCACAGCTAGTAATAGGCTTGGTACAAATTGAGTTACTATAAGACAGGGAAATTAATAGTTTAAAATTAAATTCATTTCTGTCTATATTTTTAAAATTCACTGCCAGGTCTTAACATACTTGTTTCCTGAATGCTGACAAGCAGAACAACTTGTATTGATTCCCCCTCCATATGACATCACTGACAGTTTCATTACATGGGATGCTAATTTTTTTCCACATGGTCAGCCTTACTGGGATTAAATATACTTTCTATTTTCAAGTCATTTATTTGGTTGGAATTGTGATAGGATTCTCATCACATCAAGGCTATTTAATCTCATAGAAAGCAGAAAGGAAAAAAACCAAACTCTTTTAAAAGAGAGGTCATCAACTGATGTAATTTAGAAAATATCTTACTGAAGTAATTTTTTTGATATATTAAACAGGTATTTTATTTGCAATCCTGTGCCATTCAGGTTATCCAGAAGTGCTTTGCATAGCTGCAGTACACACGCTTGGGACAACTAATTTCCTATTTGGAATCAGAATTCAAGTCCCACTTAAATCAATGGGAATTTTGCCATCAACTTTTATGAAATCAGGATTTGGTTCTTCCTATATACAACTCAAATAGCTTCAGACTACTCCAAATACTGGCATGAATTATAACTATGTCTTGCCCTTGTGGTAGAATTGCTAACAATAACCAGGATGGAGATGTAAAACTAGCAACAGAGGGACTAAATTGTGAAAGTGGGTCACAGTAGCACCATATAAATACTGTGTCATCCATGTTATGGTGTTAATCTGCATGAGTTTCCAGATTAATCCGTCTTCCCTAATTTAAATAATTTCATCCGTAACCCGTGGGCAAAGAATAATAATTTGTTGCAGATAAACATATTGCTATAATCAGCGTATTTTCAGGCAATTCATACATAAGAAATGCCACTGTTATAAGAATGTATAATGCATACAAAGCAAAGGCTTTTCTTTAAGATAACATAAAATTCCGTAGCTCAACTGGTACTTCAAATAACAAAGTCTTTTCCTGATCCACTGCATAAAACAATTATGCAAATGTCTACTAGTCCTCTATTTCTGTAATGTTTCTAATTGAGAGTTCGACATGATCATAATTTGGCTGACTGAAAGATTGTAAAAGAGGCACAAATAAAGCATCATGCCAAACACAAAATCCATAGTTAGTAAGCAATACAATGTTCATTAATAGCTGCTTCCTCCCCAGGGACTCCCACCAGCCAGCAGAGAATCTCATGCTCTTGTTTCCAAGGAGTTGTGTCTGCCTGATGCAGACACACTAACTTTCTCAGTTAAATCTCTTTCACATAAACATTTCACTGGTAATTATTTGCTAGCTAATCTCCTTCAGCTCATCCTCTTACAGGAATGGAATATTGACCAAACAAGCATTTATCATGGGTCTCAAACAAACATTATGCAAAAAACCCCTAATAGATATTGTTGACCTAAGCAGGAAACACACTGCAGTCCATGTGCAGGGATTTCCACCCACACACCACATCTGTAAATGGGACTGGATTCAGCCCTCTGAACATTTAACAATGTCGCTGTGAAAATTTATTTATATGTGTCCAGTGAAAGTGGGATTTTGCATTTAGGAGACTCTATCCTAACATTAATGTGTTTTTTACTGTCCAGCTGCTGATAATTCTAAAGAAGCATCTGCTTCTAGTCCCTTCCAGTACTTTTGGCTTGAAGGCCTGTGTTTCATTTTCCATCCAATGTTTACTGAGGAGGAGAGGTGATAAAGGATGCAAAACTCAGGCTTCAAAGGGCTTCCTTTCTATGCACCCAAAAATGGAAAGGCACTGTTTTCCACAGTGACTCCTTGGGACACCAAAATTGTCTCCAACACCAGCTAATTCTGTCACACCAGAAAAGAAGGTAAGGATCATATCACTAATCAATAAAGCCATAGCAAAAGTGGGAAGGAACTATAATCTCTAGGATCCTACTTATCAAGGAACTACAAACTCTTTCAGGGAGCTCAGGCCCCTCCTCTGCCTTGCACAGGCCAGGTGGGTCAGTGCAGACCTGAATTTGGCCAGAGAGCTTTTCGTGCTACAAGCAGTGCTCAAAACCTTTCCATTATTTTACTTACCTTGTCATTTGCACAATCTGCAAGCTCCAGTTAGCAGAGATGTTCAAAAGTCAGTTAGTTGCCTATGTCACAGTCATCAGGTATAAATATATAGATATTTAGGTATAAATATATACATATTCTGTATAAATACATACACATTAATAACTGGTTCTGTTCAAGCCTTTAGCTCATCTAAAAGCAAAATTTCTGAATCAACCACGACAATCAGCCCTCCTACACAACAAGAATGCCAATGCCAAGCCCTTGGCAGTCTTCAGTCCTCCCTTTGATGTGAATGGATGCAACTGATTCTGCTTAACGATCATCAACGTTCACAGAAAATCTGCTAATGACTTTTCACCTTGTCTGCAAAAACTAACCATCCCTCCCAATTCCCTCCTCAGTTCCCCAACCAAGCAGAACCTCTCTCCAGGCACATCCCACAACCTCCTCTCTACTCACAAAGCCTAGTTAGTGGCTACACCTAAAGTGGTGGGGGACTGGGAGAGAGTGAAGCTGCATCATTGACACCCACAACAATGTATTGTCAGATCCCCACTGTTTTTTGCACACTTGCATCTTGTAATAATGGCTGCATAATGAAGACAGTGGGCATAATGGGCTGTTACTGAAACAAAACCAGCTGTATTGTGAGTTCTCAAAGTAGTTTAAATACAATATCAATGTCAAAATTGCTATTAGCAGTCAGTCCTTTGTCCTGTGTTTCCTGGCTTACCCTGACAGGTCTCTTCTTGGCAGGTAAAGTCTCTGGGACAGTTTTCTTTGTTCTCTGCCCCTTCAAGCACCTACTGGCATAATTATAGAAAATCAATGACATATTTTCTACCCAATTCTATTCAATAGAATAGAATTCAATAGAATAGAATTCCAAACTATTATTAGTTTGATGTAAACTCCAATAATGTCAAGCATGCCTGCTGCTCACACATGTATGTTGAAGAAGGAGAGCAAGGTGAGCGGATTAGCTTTTAGATTTATTTGTTTTGGGGATATCCCCAAACCAGTTAACTTAAAGAGAAAATAAACATGTTCTCAATAGATTTCACAGTTCACACCTGTTATTAGAAGCAGCATTACCTTGCTCAGCAGAGATGTCCACTGCCCTTTGAAGATCAAGTGAAAAAATTTCACACAGGCTCTAGTGTGTCTGCTCCTCCACTGGTGCACTGACAATAAAGTGCAGAAATGAACTGATGGCTTTCCCTTTCTTTCCCTAATTACTAATCACAGCAGCTGCTTGGTGGAGGAATAACAAGCTTCCTTCCTTTTTCTTTCTTTTTTATCTCATTTGAGCAAAATCCTAGGCTTGCTTGGTGCATATTTCTGTTCTTTTTTTCTCATGACACTACTACTTGCTGCTGTCAAGAGCTGGTTTTGCTTTATTGTTTTAGCTAATGACACTACAGCAATACAATAAATAGGAGATAATTGGATACATCTGTCCTGCATTTATTAGTTACTGCTGACATAACTAAGAACAGGCCTGAACCTCCCTGCTGTTAGGCTGGAAGTTGTACAACATCTAGGTCTCTTGACCAGAAGACTTGCTGAGATGCTGCTTCTCAGGAGTGCCCGAGGAACAGGAAACCTCTGAGGCAGAAAACTGTCCCATGAGACCTATCTCTGACTTACTGTCTAAGCAAAATAATGACTGGAATAATTAATGACTACTAGGGCGAGGCTCAGGCTAATACAGCAATCTGTTCTGCACAGCAAAACACCACTTATTTGGTAAAGCAGTTATAACTAATCTGCCTCTCAGCAAGTGATCTGGTGAGCCCTTGACTTGCAGGTGGTCCCAGCAAGGAATTAAACTGACACACAAAAAACCCAAGACACCACTATGGTTTGAAATGGGAACGATAACTAGGCCCAAGATTTACATGAGAGAGGACACTGAGGTCCAGCCTTGTGGTCAAGTTTGTGACTGGCCTTTCACTGCATTAAAGGACCAGGCCAAAACTATCACACAACACTTTGGGGTATAATGTAGCTTTGACCCAGATCCAGCTTTTATCACTCAGCCTCAGCTCACAGCTACATTAATTCTTTCTGGGGTCTTTCTTCAAAAAATTAGCTATTTGACATATTCTTAAACTTGGTAGTAACCAATGTAGCTGAGTTTCAAAAACTTGCTAGGGCTAAACCTTTTTTTGTGGTCTCCACTGAGGGGCAGCTGTGAATAGTTTAGATCTGGGCTCAAAATACTGGACAAGGACTGAAAAATCTAGAGCTGCTCCTCAGTTTTGTTATACACATTGTGCATTCCCAAACAGCATCTTCTGACCAAGGAAGACAACAAAAGCCTCCTTTCTCCTGTTTAGACCCTGCCCTTCTTTCTGCAGAACAAGAACTTTCATTAGTTGCTGCATCACTAATAGTAAGTAGGTGGGAGTTATCCAAGATAATTCATCTGCCTTTTCCTATTTTCACAGTACAATCAGGTTTCTCTGTACAAAGCATCAGTACGTTTCAATACAAGGGCTTAATCCCCACAAGTTGTGCTGTATCAATCAAGCAACCCTTAGAAGAAACTATATGCTTCAGCTATTGGGAAATCTGCTTTTTATAGAAGACTACAACATTCATAAGTGGGTCAACCCATGCATTATTCCTGTCTGAAGAACAGAACAGCACAAAGCCAAAGATGCATCTGGCCATGCAGTAAGACTGCTACTATCTATCACTTAAATAGATGAAAAAAGTTGCCAGTAAGTGCTGCCAACTGCTGTTCTAATAAACAATATTTCTCTCAACGGCAAGCCAGCACCATGAGCTGATTTATAGCAAATGTGCCATTCTTCCCCTCTGCTATCAGCACTGAAGACAATAACAAGTAGCTCAGAGCACAAGAATACATTTTTATCAAAACAAAACAATGGGTGTTGGCACAGCACCTCATCTGCTATATGTGAGCACAGGAGCATTTGAATTGCCCCAGTGGACACCGTAAGATCCTTTATTACATTTATGTTGTTGGTTTTTTGAGCACAGCTTTGGGAATGAAGACCAATAAGTTGCCATGAATAACATTTAGCATTCTATCTGACACATTTCATCTGTGGACACATCAGTCAAGCAGGGGCTGTGCAGAGGTAGCAGAGGTCGTGCCCTGTTACAGAAGTGGGTTGTACACAGACCCTGAGCAAGTCTGAATGTGGAGCCAGTGGAAGAGCTGGGTAAAAGCTCTGCTTCACAGAGGAATCTGTCCACATGCCTCATGCCTGCTCAGGAAGGGAAAAGGAGCCTCTGGAACAGCAAGATCCCTCTTCATCACCAATGGCTGGTGGGGAAACATCCTGTTCTGGAGACTGCATTAGCCTGCACGAGTGTGAAGCTGCAGTGTTCCCATCTCCCATCATGTTCAAGATGTTTTCACAGTAGGCCATTAGCCTGGTAGCTGTACTGATTATTTCTGCATGCTGTGCAATATGTATGTTGCTCAGCCTCCCCAAAATGCTCTTTGATTGGCTATTTCCACAGACACAACACTGTCTTGGGGCCCATCACAATTTTCCATTCGCATTTTACTCAAATCTAATATGAATGAAACATGCTCTTCATTCAGAATCATGTGTCTGCCTAATGCCACAACTCCTTACTTCTGCCCCATCCTGATCCAGCTGCACAGTGAGTCTGATCAGTTGGCCTTATGAAAAATATCACTCTTAGGTCCAGTGTAATTATTCACATTTAACTAAAGCTAATCTGCCAAAAAAGATACTTAAGCTTAGTTCAAAAGCATTTCAGGGCAGAGAACTATGAATTTATTGCAGCAGTTCTGTGTCTAATCTTTTTTTAATTGGCATATGTCTGCCTTCGGTTTCTTTTCCCACCAAAATACTACTTCATGGCAATTGAAACCTGTCTCAGTACTTTTAATAACTACGTACACAAAAGATGTAAAAGTTCAGCCCATTTCCAGTCGCAGTTGCAACCTTCGCTATTCCTATTTCCAAACTATCAGTCTGCCCCAAATTGAGATTAAATAAATGCTTCTATTTATTTTTTTTTACTTTAGTTTCCCCGAACAACAAGACTTCAACAGGTGCTTCAGAACAATTTACTGCAACCTTCTAACGTTTTCTCTTGTAATTGGAGATAAAAGGGCACTAACTGGGGAGTGTCTGATTGACCAGATGCTGCCTAGAGCTGCTAGTTATCTTTACAAATCATGACAGGATGGTGCTGTTTGGCATCATTTACCACCCTGGCAGTCACTGGTGGAAATTTCAGGGAAAGTTTCAATTCTTTTTGTATGTTTAAAGCTGGCCAGAGGCAGACAAGGTAGTTTCAAAATAACTACTAATTAGTCTACCCTTTTTAATTGACACACATCCAAGGCAAGTTAAGAGCACATTAAATGTATCTTGAAAAGAGGTATTCTGTCCAACAAATTGCCATGGAGAGAAAGAGGCAGAACACTACAGACCACCTGCCAGGCAGGGCCATTTCCAGCAAGCTGGTAGGTGCTGAAAAGTGTGTGTAAGGCCAGGTCTCCAGTCGTAAGCAGCAGCTCCCAGTGGTGGAGGATGTCACTCCACTTAGAACTCGAAGCTCTGTACTGTGTGCTCATGCTAGTTACACAGCTAGCTGACTGTAGAAAGGAGGCTTTCAGAAAAAGAGGAATAATTTTCACATATTGCCTTTAAAAGGGAGTACTCCTCAACAACAGAAGCTTTTTACATCACTTTGTCCATGAGAGTGGTTCTGCCTTTTATATTGTTCAAATGCAAACAAGCATTTAATTACAGGACAGTTCTAAAATAACATATTCAAGAGAAATTTAGATGAGATTCAGTTTTATTCATCCAAACTCAGAAGAGGCCATGACTGGCTAATCAACTATTTATTCCTAGTTGGGAACTTTTACCTGGTGGTTTAGGCTATTTTTTAAGCAGAAAACTGACTCTACAATATGAATACATTAAAGTATAATAATGAAAATATTTTCTATTTGTTTGAAAACGAAGTTGGTTCTGTCCTTAAATTTACCTTTAATGGAAAGCACATCTAAGAATGAAATAACTAATTACATGGACAAGTTTGGACAGAGAAACACAGGATTCTTTGAGTGAACAGTAAAATGCTGTAATATAAGTTAGTGTCTTGGTATGTTCTATGCATTTCTTGGGTTGTTTGGGTTCTCTTTTTTTCTTTCTTTTTTTTTCTTTTTTTCTAGTTTTTGTCTGGATGTGGGGAATGTTTGTGGTTAGGTGTTTTGTTTCTTTGCAACTTTTAGTACAAACCTGACTGATGCTGTCCATTACCTTACAGAGCTGACAGCATTGAAGGTTTCTGAGACAGCTGCATGCTCCTGGGACAGAGAAGCTGAATTAAACTAGTGCTTTTTCTGCCCTCTTAAGCATCAGAGATCAGCCAGCAGTCAAGGCAGACTAATTTAACCCTCTAAGTTAGCAGCTTTCTCCACGTTTGTAAAAGGAGCTTGTGATTTCAGAAGAAAAAGGGTTGGGACATTTCTAGACTTCTAAGGTCTGGAGAGAAGGATATGAAGAGCCTACACAGCCCAGAAATCAAGCAGACTGCTCAAAACTCCACCAAAACAGAAAAACAATGGCAAACTCTTACCTACTTAACCTTGTGACACAGAGAAAATGTTTCTTTAATAGCTTTCCTCCTTCTGCAGTAAAGGTTACCACCACATTCTATAAAGGTGAATGAGTGCTACTTAAGAGCTTTATTTTTTTTAACAGTTAAAAAGAAATCTAAGATTCCTTGATACAGAGAAAGCACTGCTAGCAGTATTTTCTTTATGTTGAAGACTACAGAGTTACCCTTTAGTAACTGCAGTGAAAGTTGAATAACTTTCACCTGGGAAACAAAGAAAGAAAATGTTTTATTTTGTCTAGGGCTTTTGCCTTTCTACTGAGACTAAATGAGAAAAAAAACCCACGAACATCTGTAGTCTCTTACTGAAGCTGATAAAACACTTTTCAGACCTATGCTTTTGGCAAAGGCAGCTGAGGAGAGACTTAGGCAATTAGAGGTAACATGGAAAGTTATCAGAAAAGGACAATAGGTTGAATATTCTTTTTAAATGGTAGAGTTGGGTAAACAAAAGTGGCCTTTTTTTGACCTTCTGCTGTTAAATTGAAAGAACATCTTCTCAATGATCTTTTTGACCGAGTCTAAAATGAAGAAATATTGATGCCTTCTGTACATAATCCCACATAAAGCACTACTAAATTACAGCATTTCCTTAACATAATGGTTTGAGGGAAAAAAATAATCTGTTAGCAGTTAACAGCTACTGTACACAGCTTCCCATTTTCCTGTAAATCCAGCCAAGCTTTTGTCCTCCCCATGCAGGGGATTAAAGGCATCATGCTAGAAAGTATGTGCTACCAAACAATCAGGAAGAAACAAACATTCTTAGGATGTCTGTGAAAAAACAGAAGGAAAAAACTGTTTGCTTCATATAGAAAATGTAGATAATAAATCTGAAAGTTAAAATTTTTGTTTGCTTAGTTAATTACTGAGCAATTTCCCAGTGAACTTGAAAAAGGATGAGGCATTTTGTTGTGCTAAATACAGAGAGATTTGAGAAGCATCCTAAAGATTCAGACTTATACACTAGTTTTCAAATTCAATACGCTTTTCCCTCCTCCCAAATATTTAACTTCTGCCCTTCTTTACTCAGGAAAGAGGAGTGAAAATCCCACAGTATGTCGTGAAATGTATATATTAATATAGTTTGGCTGCTGACAGGCCATTTGCCAATAAATCTCAGGAATATTGCAGCCTGCTGTCCAGACCAGCAGAAACCTCTCTGGGCACACAGCATGTGAAAAATAGGAGAACTAAATTATACTTTAGAACACATAGGAAGCTATGATAGAGGATAATACCTTTTCCATAGTCTTAGGAGACAATTTTTTCCTTATGCCATCACTACACTGAACAAGAAATCATCAGTGTCACTGATCTTCTCAATAGCTTGTGCTGTTAGTCCTGAATACTGTCCAGCAACAAATTATTCTGTAACAGATCTACATGTGCAATATATTCTAACTACAGGACTTCATTGAGCTGTTCACTCCTTCTGACATCACTGACCTCCTCTGTGATTTTCTTAAAGTCATCCAGAAGAAATATCATGGGTTTTCTTTTCCCTTTAGCCTGGAGGAGGGCATTGGCACGTGGCAGAGGCTCACAGGATATCCAGAAATATTTTTAATATAGGAAAAAAAAAATGGCCAAAACATGCCCCAGCTCCCTAATGAAACAACCACTTTCCTGATAACAAATATTCAGGCTGAGCACAGAATGTGTTCAAGAGAGGAAAATTTCATGCACAAAATGTAAAACTTGATAGTGTTACAGTTTCCAAAGCTGAAAATTATTTTTCAGGAGAGACATAGTCAGCCTTAAAAGAAGAGCTACAAAACCATTTTAACTTCTTTTTCTTTTTTAATGGTTTTGGAATTTAGACCAGATCTGAAGTTCTTTATACTCGCATTGTACTCAGGCTTCTCTCAGCATTACCTCAATAACATCAAATATTTCTACCTAAAGAAGGAGCCAAGTAAAAATGCCAGAATAATTGCATAGAAAATAATCAAACCCCACACTGCAGTCTCACACTAAATAGTCACACTTCACTAGTTTGAGACACTGAATCATTTGGGGCTTTTACTTTAATTTATTGTGAGTGGGTTTCATTATATCTAAGGAAGATAGGCTCTTATGGGAGCAAGTGGGTTGTACTGGATTTATAGTAGAACAACACAAAAAACAGCAAAGGAAAGATGTATTTTAAGACTTTTTTGTTTTGGTTTTCTGTTGGTTTTGTTGTTTTGGTTTTTTTTGTCAATAAACTGCTTATAAAAAAAGACTAAGATCATATGCAATGTGAAACTGATGTTGGAGCGGGGATGGAAAGATTACCATTTTCTGTGTCTCGTGTGATGATGAGGTCTCAAAGAAAGAATAAATTTATCAGACTTCAAAAAAGTGGTTAGAGCAGATTATCACACATGATGAAGTCACAGAGCGGAGTCATTTCTGGCATTACATTTCTGACAGCCTGAATTTTAAGACTTATAATAGAAAAAAGCCTTCCTCTGGGATAACAAAACCTTTTTTTTTTTTTTCCTGAGCATAAACCTCTGAAAAACACTAATAAACTTACAAGTAAAACCAATAAAGAAGTGAACTTTGGGGAAGTTACAAGAAGAACAGGTTGTTCACTAGCCTGCCATGACAGAAGTGTCCCAGGATAGCCACCCTTAAATAATCCTGCTAGTGTGCATTTGGGAGGGGTTTGTGTGGTCAGATCCTGCCTTATAGCAAAACCCTGCACAGTGGTTTCTTGGGCAAAGTGTTCCCACAGACAGCTGCCCAGTTGAGAGGACAAAGGTATTTGCTTCTTGCTTTTCTGAAACACTGATAGACCTTCTCAAGGTTCTTATTGCAGCAGTAGTGCCCACAGAAAGCAACAAGGAAAACAACACTGAAGTGCTCCAAGTGAGTATCTCTGATATATTTGACAGTCTGAATTTCTTTTAATAAGCATTGTTTCTTTTTCCAAACAAACAAGAAGTAATTAGGTAGGAACAAGAGAGTCACATATAGATTTTTTGTAATTGTGAGAACTAACACTGCAAACAAAGCATCCCAAAAACTCACTGACATTTTGTAGATACAATTAGGCCAATAATTAATTAATGGAGCAAGATCCAGAAACAAATCTTATAAAGATATCAGTTTGTCAGGAGTCACCCAGATCATAAACAACTGCAAAAGCAAGAAGTCTCTGTGACTTGCTGCAGTACAAAGACAATCCCCTTCCATCTCCATTAAATCATGTTGCTCTTTTGAGCACAGTAAATTTGGGTTCCTTCAGCTTTGCTAAGCAGACTCTAGGTCTCTTAGACTTTTCCCAATGTGATTTCACTGGCATCTGAGCTCATAACACAGATTTTTCCTCTGGAGGAGTTTTAGAATTTCTCTAATCCTGATGCCCTGTTTACACAAATGGATATAAACATGTTTGAGACATCTACCCACAAAAAGGCTTTCAAAGCTTTTTAGTCAGCCTCTGTGCTTTAAGAGAAAATATTTTCTAAGTATTCATCTTAATGCTTACATCTTGCTTAAAGTTTGCACCTAGTAATCTGTGCTGTGCCTGGTTTGTGCCTCTAACCCTCAATTCAATATGATCAAGGGCATGTGATGTTCATGTAACTCAAACTCAGTCCATTCCCTAGTCTTCACACTTGGTCAGAAGTCAAGCACAAGGCAAACACAGTCAATAACTAATACAGCATAATCCCTGCCAGCCTTCCTCTAGCTCTCTTTCTCAAGGCCCTTTAAATCTGCTCTCAGATTATGAGACAAGATCAGAAAGTCAAGGCAGGAGTGTGCTCCTCGTTCTCTTATTGCAAGGAAGGCAGTGACACCCTCATGTATATGCAGATACACACCCAAACATGCTTTTCATTGATCTGCTTCTTGGCAGAAGAGCACAAGTGTGATTCACATCACTATTATTGTCTGTCTTGCTCAATGAAATACCACTAGTCTTTTGAAGACTGTCACCTTGTCTGCTGGCAAGAACAAGTTGCCAGGAAATGCAACAGGGAAAGTGCAACAAACTGCAAAGAAAAGATGGGAAAAAATGACAACCCCTCAGAGAGACTTGGTCTAGATGATCCTGCTCAGGCAAGGGGGTTGGACTAGATGATCTTCTAGATCCCTTCCAACCCCCTAATTTCTGTGATTCTGTGATTCTGTGATTCCTGCATGATGTGTAGTTTAAGAAGCTTTGATAATAAAGAGCAATGCAACCCAAGGCAAAATGCTAGAGAATAAGTGTAACAGTGGCTAGAGAGGAAAGCTTAAACTGAACAAAATCCACATACTGGGTTTAGAGCAGCATAGCCCCCAGTCTCTACCCACCACAGCCTGAATTCCTAAACCAGTCAGACCTTGAAATTAATGGGATCACCTTTTCCTTACATTGAGTACATGTTAGTGGAAGAGATGTATGGATTCACAGGATCAGATTAGAAAAGACCTCAGAAGGGGTCATCAGTCCAACCTTCTGTTCAAAGCAGGGTCACTATGAAGTCAGAACAGGTTACTCAAGGCTTAAGAAAATCCTTGGGCTGGGTATTGTATGTCTTCCAGATTTTCTAATGTTATAATCTTCTGAAGATCCTTCCCCTTCCAGAAACTGAATTTATGGTAACTGCACAAAGTGAAGCTTGAAGAAATCAACTTGCCTGTAATGTGCCCTAGAAAAGAAGTTTGCTATGAGATATCAACCCTGAGACTCAGGAGGGAGTTCATTACTCCAGATTTTAGGGATCACTGTCTGTGGCTGATTCTATTTTCCTTGCTTTTATCATTAGGACAAAGATATAAAGTATTTTTGCAATGTAGTGTGTTATGTGTGTAATTAGCATTCTTATTTCAGTTTGCATGTCACTGTTGTTCATCCTAACTTGAGATCCTGTCACCAAAATATTGCTGCTTATGCCATAAATTAGATCTGTAAGACATTAATTCTATTTCCCAAGACATATCAAAAACTATATGATGTTATTGCTTTCTTTTCCTTTGAAACATGCAGCAGCTGTCTGATCCAATATTTCAAATCCTCTAGTTCTTAAACAGAGACACCAAGGTACTGAACATAAATTACATGTACAGGAAGGAACATCAGGAATGACTGACTGCTGAGCAGCATTTATTTCCTTTCCATGTTAACACATTTAGGTGTGCTCTCCTTCAGTC
This sequence comes from Ceyx melanurus, assembly GCA_024611195.1. Taxonomy (NCBI): domain Eukaryota; kingdom Metazoa; phylum Chordata; class Aves; order Coraciiformes; family Alcedinidae; genus Ceyx; species Ceyx melanurus. Next base: position 8,037 of record JANHGL010003517.1, on the reverse strand, counting down.
TGACACTTTTTTAACACAGTAAGATATGACCAAGATTGTGCAGATCAGAAGTAATACAACGATGAGTCTTCTCTGCCTCAGCTTTCTATGGTCCTCCCATAGAAAAAGTGAAAGAATTGACTGCAAACAGTAGCAAGCCAAGAAGAAAACATCACTGAAAGTCTCCTAGAACTAGATCAGCACAGTACAGAGGCAGACCAGAGCTGGAACTTCTGGCTGCATGGCAGCAGACATTAGGCTGAGATCTTTGTCTCTAAATCTGAAAATGAGAAACATTTTTGCAGTCTTTATAATCTAGGAAAGCTTCACAACATCACAAGGCCTGGATCACTTGTCTGCTGAGACTTCAGCTTATCATGCTGATTAACACCATCTCCTTACTGTGTGAGCTCTCCTTTTATGTCAAAACTGCACAGTGTGGAGGTGGCAAACACACCTTGTCTCTCTGTCTGTCTGTATGAGTCACAGCAGATTTTATTCATTTACCCAGCGCTGTGAAGCATTTGTTTTGGCTTCTCCTGTCCAGGCAAGTTGTATTCACTTGAACATCTTATGCAGTTCAGACTTTCAAGCTAGGAAATCCATAACCATTGCATTAGGCAGACAGGCATCTTTATGAAGCATCAAGAATCTTGGAGCAGTTTGCTTCCAGATTTGGTAGTTCAGTTTTTCCCCTCAGAGCAATAATGTTCTGAGGATTACGTATTAGGGAAAGCAGCATCAAAAAAAGAAAGAAGCTGTAGGAATTGACATCAATAGAGGAAGAAAGCATAACAGGCAGAGCTTTGAAAAAAAGGCAATGAATTTTAGAATAATAAATTCTAATATAGGATGTCCTTTCCATCATGTAATCAGCATTTTCTACTCAGATATGTCTCAGATTGAAGTATTTGAAATAAATCACTGGATCCAAGTATATGCCTTTAAGTACAGGTATCTTTTCCAACTTCACCTTCAGAAATGGATGTTACTGCAATCCTATATAGCAGAGGCTAAGGCACTTAAGCACACTTCAGTGAACAGTGGCAGCCAGCTTTTTTTATTTTGGATTCAAGTCTTAGATATCACCATTATGGAAACACTAACATCTGATACCTGGCAGATCCATCATGAAGGGACAACAGCTCTGGCAGCTTTCCATGTCCCTCACTTGATCTCAGCTGATATGTGAATGGGGAAGAGTTTTGCGAGGGATGATGGCAATTTTCACTAGAGGAAAAACACATAAAGAAAGTGGCAAATTACATGTGGCTTTACACTGACTGATTTGAAAGCACAGTGTGTAGCACAGTCTGAAAGCACCAGCTGTTGAGTATAAAACACTTGACACTGCTGAGACATTTGGAAGCCAAACATTGAACACTGAAAGGGAAACTTGAGCATTTTTCATCCAAGAAAATCTGAAGCTTTAGAGGGAAGAATTAACTGAATTTGATTGCTCAAACTGGCAATACCAATATGAAGGCACTACAGCCTCTTTATTTGGCATCTCTGTGAATTGTGTAGCCTTAAAAAAAGACAGTGTTGCTGGAGGTCTTCCCACAGTAGTCAACTTCAAGATGCAGAGAGCCATAAGCAACAGCACACAGTGCATTGTCCCACTGCCATCTGGCACTGGTTCATGTGTCTATCAGTGCCTGCTGCCACATCCCTGACAAGCTATTACTCAGCTGCATAACTGACAGGTCAGTTGCACTCTGCTTTGATTTGCAAGTTGTTTACCCCAAAGTTACCATTTTTGAAAGTTATATTCTGACTCAAAGAAATGTTTATTACAAGAATCATTTTTCAACTGTTTTAGACAGTGAAATTTTGCTGCATTAAAATCTAATAGAAGAGCACCTATGAAATATCAAAGTTGCAGCTGTTACTTACTAAGGACTTCACACAAACAAACTTCTCCCAAGTCCACATGATTATATCATGTCATGCACACGATCAAGCAACACTTTTGTCTAAAGGCTTGTTGGGCAAACTGTCCATGTACTGAGTGTTCTTGTAGTCCAGGCAGCCACCACCAGCAATTCTGGGTGTAGGCCTTTTGGAAGACAACTCTCTACCCACAGATGCAGTGATGGTCATTTCTATTTGACAACAATCATTATTACAGCTCAACTTAGTCAAATTTCAAGTTAATTTTCCATCAAGCCTAAGCAAATTAGAATTGTATTCAAGGCTCACATACTACAATACAGACTGAATGTTCTGCTTTCCATTAGGAATCAACTAGTGATGTGAGTGGCAGCATAGCAAGCAGAAGACTTGCTGCACAGATGGATTACTAGACTTAAGAAACTGCTATTTGTCAACATTCACAGGAATTAGAAAGTAATTGTGAGGCACACAAATGAAAAAATCAAAACTAAAATATAGCAAAGCGTGCTCCAATCTGTTCACAAACAGCACTGACAACAAAGGGGAGAAAAAGAAATTTTGGTGGTTTATTTTATCTTTTTACATATTTTCTGTATCTCTTCTTATGGATTAAAGGAAGCAATGAACTATGACATTCAATTATCAGCATTAAAAACAAGTTCATCACTCAGTATAGTCCCCACTATGGGAGGCTTAAGAGCTCCTCTGTTGTCTCTGACCAATGATATTTCTCAACCTGTTATCTCAGATGACTAATCATTGGTAAAGTATTTAAGAATTAAGGGCAAATACAATGAAAATCCTAAAAAAATACTCTGTAGAACAGAAGATTACAGAACATTAAAGAAGCTAATAAACAATTCAAACTGCTGCTGCTCCATGTTTTTCCTGTAGGAAAGATTAGTAGCCTACCAGCCCAAATCTTTAGTAATTATTTCCACACAGGAGTGAGGTATTGATTTCTCTAAAGCACACAGAGGGCCAGAAGTGCTGCAGCATCATTTGACAGAGAAGCCTCAAAAAAGCAATGGCTGCTGAAGAACAACATTTAGTTCATTTGAAAAAAAAAAAAAACAAAACCAAACAAAACCCCAAACTTTCCAGAGCCATGAAGTGTGCAAGGAAGCCCTTCCCAAGTGTCTATGTTTACTGTATCATATAGAATAATCTGTCTTTCTTTGTTGGTATTAGTAATATATATGGTGTTTCAGTCCATTAAAGTTCATTACTTTTTCTTGGGTTTTTTAAGCATTCTACTATTATATAACAGTGGCTTTAATACAGAACTTAAGGTTACTTTGACCTTTTGATATCTGTACATTACCCATGATGTAATATACAAAAAAACCAACCAAACAAACAAAAGAACAAAAACAAACAAAAGTAGAAAACAATCATTTCTTTGTGTATTAGGGTGGTTCTCTTCAAGCAGGAGATCAACGATCAAGGTTTAGTCAGGAGAGTTATCACACGTTAGACAATGAATGGTACCACTCTTAGGAAAAATAAGTTTATTTTCTCTCTGCAGAGAGGATTCCTCTTAATGGCTAAAAGGAGATTAAACACAACTGGTCAGACTATAACTCAGGATTAGTTCTTGCTACATGAAGAATTTAGTGCCAAAACTCCCTGCCATTAAGACAGACACACTCTCAACTTTGAATGTTGCTCCTAAGCATGGCAGTGATGTCCACACAGTAGCAGTTCATTCTGACTACTTCATCTGCAAGACAGAGCATTACTTTAAAAAACAAAACCAAGATGCTGTAAGTTACTATGCAGTGATACTATGCTTTGCAAACAAAACCACAACATTCCTTATGGAGCTCCTATCCTGGGTTTCTACAGTAACAACAAGAGCAAATGTATAATGAAAGCTGATTGTGAAAAATTTGGTTAATTATAAACTGATTATATTTTAAGACTATTTCAATTTCTCTTTGAATCTTTTGTACAGTAACAGAAATTGCTATTTGCACATTTTAACCATACACTAGCACTTTTTTTTTTTTCTTTTTTTTTTTTTGCTATAAGAGAATTCAGGAGCAAATCCAACATTGATTGTTAGTGGTACTCATAAGGTTTTATTTACCCTTTTCAAGCACATGGTAATAAAATGCCTTATAAAATACAACAGTGAAAATGGTTTTGAATAAAGAGAAAGCAAAGGGAAGGGAAAAGGGACAAGCTTTGTGTAGTGTTTCCTGTTTAAGTGCATCTTTGTTTCTTACAACCACCCTCAGGAAAGAAGTCCTCTTGCCTAAAGACCAAATATATTAGTCATAAAAATTGGCAGGCTGTGAAATATACACACACAAATCCAAAAGAAAAAACCCTACCAAAGGATACCTGGCATAGCTGTGTAACACAGAATAAGAAAGGTGGTCAACAGATAAAAACATTGGGCTAGAACAAAGAGGAGGAGGTTTCCCTCTTTTTTTTTTTAAGAGAAAGATGTAAACAGAATTTTTATACAATTCATACAAGAGGTAAGTAACTCCCTGGATATAAAGTGAGCAACTAAACTATGAATTACAGCAAGCTTGTAATTAAAAAGAGCTGGAAATCCTTAACCACTATTCTGCACCCAGTCATTAATGCAGCCAGTTAGATACTGCAGTCATTACCATAGCCATAAATTGTTTACCTCACCACTGTTACACAGCAATTCTGTATTTAAACTGTGATTCCAGTTCAATTGGATTAGAGTTACCGTATGTTTTATATGTAGATGCTGCAGTAATAGCAGAAGTAACAATAAAATCTGCTCAAAAAGTCATGATAATTTAGAGAATATCTTCTTCCAGAGAATAATTATGTATAATTTCAGTGTTCAAGGAAACCTTGCAGGTTCTCTGCATCCTTCCCTAAAGAACACGTCAGCTCCTTTGTTACAAGGCACCACTGAGATGGAAAAAAGCAGTGGGAGTCCATGCCAAGCTCCATAATGAACAAATGATGACCAAGAGAAAAAAAAAAAAACCTTAGATCTTGGCTCCAGCCTGACTAAGCAGAGCATTTTCTGCAAAAATAACAAACCTACCTCAATAGTTTGAGAGTGCTAATGTCAGGATTAATCCAGTGATACACAAGCTTTCTCTTCTTACTGTAAAATATACAGCACTTGTGTTGATCAGCAAAATCCTTTATGGTACCTCTCACATGCAGCTTTGTCCCCTTATAGCCAATATAGAGGAGCACAAGCCTGTTCTTTGAATTTATACCAAGTCCCACTCCAAAATGATAGTTTCTTAATTACTGAAAGATTGCACATGTGTCTACACCAAACTGCTTACCCAGCCTGTGCTTTGCTTCTGTAGGGTCTCTAACTCCTTCAGCTAACTTCTAACAGCTTCAGCTTTCCTATCTCCTGTATGCTTGATATCTGATGTATTCTTTCCATATGCTGAAAACTCCTTCATAGCACTGAAATATGGTATAAACAGTGGTTTTCTTTAGAATCAGCATAACACACTTTTCTTTCAAACCGACTTTAGAACTAAAAAACACTGTTACACACTTTTAGCCAAAGATAAACTTCAAAACAAGACTAGATGACTACACTTTCATTAAGATAGAGAAAATAAGATTATGAAAGAAAGGCTTGGTTTTACTTGCTTAGTTCTTGCTTTCCTACCTATAGCAAAATGGAAATGGAGGGAGATCAATTTTATTAATTTTTCCTGTTACAGCCAGGAGAGCTGGGACTAATCAAGGGTCTGAATGAAATAACATGGGCATCCTATACTTTAAATCCTGGACTTTGAAACAGAAGCTTTTAGCAATTTCGAAGTATTTTTTCCTTAATAGATATTGAAGTTGGATATGCCTCTAATGTGGTAAAAAAGCATACCCTATACTACAGTCAGCACCAAATTTCCTTCCTGATGAAAACACACACTAAAAAACTCACCAGAACAATGGGGAGAAGTTTATTTAATACATACTGGGGAAAAAAAAAAAAAAAAGGAGGGATGGGGACATTTTTGTTACAATGCAAATTCATAATGCATTGTGACATGCCTTCTTAAAAGCATTAAGGATCCCTCCTTGAAGTCTGCTCATGTTCCTTCTTTCCCTCAGGTACTCAATAATGTAAAAATAGCTGTTGTGCTGTAGTCCTGTTCTTCCAGAAGCCTCTCTTAATCTCTCTTCTGTTTACAGGCTAATTACATGTGAACAAATAGCCTAGAACATCCCATGCTGTCATAAACAGCACGATGCTGCCCCAGGCCTCGGGTTTCATTTTGTTCCCTTACTCAAAAACAGGCATGTGCTTCCCCTTTTCCATTTCTTCACGTTATTTTCAAACCACCAAACTAACCCAAATTAGTTTTTAATGTCTTATTCCCTCCTGCTCTTAATAATTCAGTGGGAACATTACCAACACCTGGTGCTTTATTGTTCCTGGGTGTTCTGGTCGCCTCTTGGTTCTTACACAAATGGCTCAGCTGGCTGGAAAATTGCTGTTTGTTCACCTTTATCCATTTCACCATTAAAGAGATCATTAAAATACTCCCTCCATCTTTCTGTAATTGCATTCTTTGTAACTCAGATTTCCATCTTTGTCCTTTATCTGACTCATGCACAGTTCATGTCCTTGTCTCAGATGCTGATGTCCCAGTAAAATGCTCTGTTACCTTTCTACACAGTGACTAACAGCACAGAACCATTTCTGTGCCATCATCTTGGCTGAATCATTTGCATTACCAGAAAACTTAAGGAAGTCACAAGATCCTTGCCACATAAGGCTTTCTCATACTCCCCACCAAAAATTGTTTTTTGTCCTCGGAGTTTTCTATTATTCTCTCCAGAATACCTGTCTCCTTGGTGTTCAGGCCTGGATTTTGTTTCAGGACTGTATTTTTGTTACATTTAGAACTCCTCTCTTCATTAAAACAACTCACTTATTGCTATAAAAGAGTAAGACTCTTCTGAAGCATCTCACTTCAGCAGATTTGTTCACTGCTAGCTCTGAAGGATCAGGTAAGTACTGGTAACTTCCACAGCTCCTTGTGAAGAATACAGATGTTAACTTTAGTAGGATTTTAACCATCTTTTCTAGGACATGGAATGGCAGGTGGCACTTAGTACATACCACAATTACCTCAAAGCAGCATGATAAAGTTTACTCAAGATTTTGTAATTCATTTTGAAAGGTACTGTAGAAACCCCAGGTAGAATTACTTTCAATTTCACAATTCCAGATGAAGAGAGATGTCCAAGGAAGCTTCGAGATTCCTCCTTCAGTAAGCTTACATGGTAGCAGGTATTTCTCAATGCTGAGACAGGCTGTCCACCACTTTTCCCATGCTCATGCATTGCTTTTCTCACAGCATTTTATGTATTTTATTCCTCTGTGTACAATCATTCTAGTAAGTTGTTCACACGGGAAAACTCCAGCAGCAGCTCTGCCTGTATTTATGGCCATCCAGAAGGTATCATAACAAAGGCTGTGGATCAACCCTGCTTGTAAACTGCAAAATACAATGTCCTTCCTGAACAAAATTTTATTATGTAAAAGAATGCTTCTTCATGTTTCTTTACTAGTGATGAAAACGGTAATGTTGTGGGAAATACGGAAAATTTCAACCCAGATTACACGGGTTTAGCAAAAAGAGTGGGGTTTGCCTTTAAAAAAAAAAAAAAAAAAATCTTCCTCGTCATCAGAGAATTTCCCGTTCCCGCCTCGGCTGCCAGGTCACTGTCCCCTTGACCTTCTCGCGGGCAGCCCGAGGTGAATCCCTTTTCTGCCGCACCTCTCACACACTCCCCCGACACACACCCTGCCAGCCCCCCCTTCTCTGCCTCCATCGCCACCCATGTCAGCGATATC
>JANHGL010003516.1:46235-58971 GCA_024611195.1 Ceyx melanurus | reverse complement strand
TATTTTATTTTTTTTTGGTGGGTATTCAAGAGAATTGATCATTCTGCAGCAGACAGTACTGTTGATAATGTTTCCACTGGGAAATGCAGTGAAAACATATTTAGTTATTGCCTAACCAAAGTTTCAGCAAAGTTGAATTCTGGATCTTGAGGTGAGCTGCAGTGAGGCACTGAAATAAATGCCAGTGTGTTTGTATCCACTTTCTGCTTCTGAGTTATTAAAGATATGAAACCCAGGAAAATGTGTTGATATTCAGGGCATCTAATGAAATCTCTGAGGAATATATGAGTGTACATACAAGGAAGATAAGCACTACACAGAACAAAGATAGTGTGGGTGACAAAAAATGAGTCCCTTGTGAATGTATTGTTCCTATTCTGCTCAGCTATTTGCTTTTTATTTTGAGTATCCCAATGTGGAAAAGTATTTTTGTAACCCACTTCTGGCATTTTTTGGCCCTGGTGTGATTTTGATTAATGGATTGAAATCCTCTTTCCATAGAAATAATCTGAATTCTTGATTGGACATTGAATTTTTCACACAAATTAGGGCAATTGGGGGACACCATCTAGGCTGATTCTCTCCATAATTGGCCATAGTAGTTTCCCTTTCATCCCATATGAAGAACTGGGTTCTGGTGCTGATTGAAACCAGGATTCCCAATTGTAAATTCTCTTATCAAGAGGAAGACATATCTACCAAAAATACAAAAAGAAATCAGCATGACCCTTATGTCTGTGCAGGCACCATCACCATTGCTTTTTAAGTTTCTACCAAAAAAAAAGAATCAGTTTTTGGTAACTCAGCCATGGATGTGGTAGGGACTGGTTGGCACAGGGAAGGTGTGGTGAGTACAGTGGCATTTGGGTGGGAGGGTGACAGAACAGCAGTGCCAGGTGCTGTACTTCAGCACCATTCTCAGTGTATTTCTGGCTTTCCTCATCTTTGATCCTGCCATTGCATCCACAGGGGGGCAAAAATCCACCCCCACTGATCCCAGTTTGAGATCCTGGCCTTGATTATTTACTGTGAGGCTTGGACAAATGACTGTTCTCTGTGCAGTAACCACAGTTATTACCAGAAATACAGAACCATCTCAAACATACAGATGTACATTATCTAGATCTCTACATATTTTTAAAGGTGTTGCTTTTATTACCAGGTTTTGAGGCTTAACTCATTAATTAATTAATGAAATTCTCATTACTCAGCACATTACCCTGTGCTGCTTTTCACCTGACCACACTGGCCTGGATCTATAGCAATTAATTGTCAGAGAAAAACAGCTCCTAATGTTTATGCACTGAAAGCAATCATAGAAATAAAAGAAGGACATCTAGGTAGGTGCCCAGCACTTGAGTACTGCTTTAAATTTGGGTTTTTGTCTGTATTTTTGTGCCTTAATGGACCCAGCTCAACAAAACATGTTCATGGGTAGGATTTGATCCTCTAGGTAATTTCTAACCTGCCAACAGCTGAACATGGTTTTCTCTTCATAAAATATCAAACCAAAGACTACTGCTGGTGTGGTACAGTACAATTTTTTTTTTTTTTTAAAGATTTTGAGTCAAGTTTTGAAAATGACTAATAATTCTGGCAATGTCAGTGTTGGAAAACCAAACCTGAGGCCTTGCTGATACCCCTTCCAAGGGTTTGAGAGCATTCAGCTCTGCCCAGGACATCTACCCATAGGTTGGGGTGCAAAAGTCCAAACTGGTCGAAATTATTATTCATTTTTAGAAGATGCTTTAAATGTTTAGTTTCCTGTTACTACCAAGTGGAGTTTTCTGTCTTCTCCCAGTAAAAAAATCACCTGCAGGTATTTCAGTGTGGGGAACATTCAACAAGAAGCTCATCTCCCAAGCTACAAGTAGACTGTGGCTTTTCAAAATCTGCATATTTGCTGTGTGAATTCTTCTCCCTCCAGCTTTTGTTGGTGCCTTCAACGCCTCAGAATTGCACCTTTTTAAGAGAACAAAAGCAGCAATAGCAGTGGAATGGCACCCAGTCTCTACCTTGCACCCTGCAGCACCAGCCTGGCCTCATCACACATCCCCCAGCAAGCATGTGAAAAGATTTTTTTTCCACAGGGCCATAAAATTGCACCTTCCTTCTGGAATGTGGAATGGAATACACCTGGAATAACAAAGTGCTCAGCTCCTCCTGGCTGCAGCAGAGCTGGGGGATGCTCTGCCTTCTCAGCATCCCTGCATTTAAAGGTCCTGTCCCCACCTCGTGTCTGTCTGAACACCTTGGGAAGGTGATTCACACAGATCCACAGATATTAGGAAGGGACCTAGAAGGTCAGCTAGTCCAGATCATCTACAGTGTCACACAGTGTAGCTTCTAGGTGTTCTGCCAGTGTGTATCTCAGCTTTAGGCTGGGACCAAGGCACACACTCTATTGGCTTCCATTCTGCTGCTTTCCATTTCCCACAGTGTTCCAGTAGAACTAAATCCCATCTCCTCTCTAATGGAGGCTTCTGAGACCTGGGGCTTCTGTAAGCTGGCAAAGAGCAAAGTGGTATTTCTACACTATCATATTTTGATTCACTAATGAGCTATGAGGTGGGTGTTATCAACTCCTGTGCAGCAAGAAAGGTTCCTAAAACATGCATCAAGTTACTCCATCTCGGAATGGTTGCAGAGAACACAGCATTTAGTCTCTTAATTAGGCTTCTGTTGTGCTAATTCTCCCGAGCAGGGGAAGTGATTGACACCAGAGCAGCTGCCTTAGCTCTGTGGTGAAGCCAGCAAATACAGCTGCTGAGAAAAACTGATTTGCAAGATTAACACACACTGATTGCTATGGCCTCGTTCTGAGGGGATGGGAGGAAATAAGGCACATAGTCTTGATTATACTAATGATATTCTAGTCCTAAAAGGATTAGGAAAGAGATGTTTAACTGGAAAAAAAAAAAAATAAATTCCTATGTGTAAATTATTTATTTACTTTGAATAGTCTTTTGCACCATGTCTTAGGAGAGGATGGACATTATTCTTCTTTTGTATTTAAAATACAGATAGTTTGTTGAGCTTTCTCTACATGGTGCTAATAAGTGCAACCCTCAAGACAGAATCTTGTCAACTGGTTCTTGATGAACGTGCCAGAGCAGCCATAGGTGTTTTATGGGGCTAAAATAGTGCTTTCTGAATCATTTTTGCTAGCATGTTTTCTTTGTGGCCATCTCCAGTCAGTGTTTTTTGGTAGTGCAGTTCCACTGTGGAAAATAAAACTGGCAATATGGGTTTGATACAGACAGTCATTTACAGAGTTGGGTTTTCTCAGGATGCTCAAGCTGTGGCTTGCTGCAAATCCCATCTGCCCTCTCTGCATGCAGCATTGGAGGCCCTTCTACTAAGGTAATGCAACTTAAACATGAAATAAGAATTATTAAATTGTCCTCTGCTTGAGAAAAGATGATGTGGGGTAACCCAGGCCTCCCATTTACTTCCCTTCTGACCCCTCTTTTGTCTCTCTCTCTCAATACAAAAGGAAGCTTTGGACTTTAGCATTAGTAACTTGAAAAATCCTGTGGTATAACTACTCATTGACCTTGACATTGCTCTCAGGACACACTGCTAAATTATTTGCCCTGTTCCACTCTAGTCTTAGAGTTTACTTCAGTCAGATTACATTGCTGCTAGTGGCAGAATGTGGCTGCCAGGAAAGGATGTGGTTTTTAGCTCCTTGGGATGTCACTGATGTGTAAATATCAGATCTTTTCAGTAGTGGCTGCCTCATCACTTTTTCACTTTTCTTTTTTTTTTCATATCTTGCTGTAAGATTAGAAAACTAGAATTAAAAAAAGATTAGAAAAATGGGGTGGTCAGCCTCAGGAATTTTAAAGGGACCCAAAATCTTCAGGAATTACTATTAGGGAAGAGTACATCTAGAAATTACAGTGAAAGATATGAAAATTATTTCAAGATATGAAAATTTCTGGCTGGCATCAATATTCATTCATGGAAGATCCATCCAAGCAGATGCATTTTAGAGCCTGTTTGAGGTATGTGTGTAGATTCTGATCTTAGCAGAGGGGCAAAACTTAGGAAAATAAAACATTTGAAGGTGGGTACCAGTGTGTCAAGTCTTCTGCTACTGGAATTTTATCTGAATTAAACCTCCATGCTGCTGTGTGACCTCTGACCACCTAGCACACCAGTCTGTATCTGATATCCATGTGCTGTCATCAGTATCTAGTGATAAGGAGAGGCAGGGACCTGAAGAAGCAGGTGGTAGTGGAGGGGATTTGTGCCTGTTATGAGCCCATAGTAGTGTCTGGTTACCATCAGTGACCACTGACTTTCACCCAGATGGTTTTTGCAGGTGGAAGAAACTCAGTTTTGTACACACCTACTGATTATTATTCAGAATATGTACTTATTTTAATTATCACTTGTAGTAGATTCTAGAGTAAGGAATATGAAGAACTCAAGTCATGCTGATTGTTATTTAAGACCCACTGCAGGCTGGGGGGCTATGGAGGAAGCATTGAAAAGGAGAATGCATTTTATTTGATGTTCAGCAGTTTATTTTGAGGAGGTCACAGCCAAGTTGCTCCAGCCAGGGAAGGACTCAGTAGCCTGAGGTGTTAGAGGGTTGGGTTTTTGAAAGATAAGAAGAATCAAAGAGAATACCAAAAAAAATGAGGAAGGCTTTGGACACTTAACATTTTCACTCTCCTCCAGATCTGTGTGCAGTTGCAATACTTGTGAGTGTATGATAATTTATGCTAATGTCAGTGAACTGACACCAAAAAAACCCCAACCAAACCAACCTTTTCTTACTGGCCTGGAGAGAGAAGAGTTCTCTGGTGTTTATTGATGAATTTAAGCAATTTCACAGAGATGTTTACACACAGAGACCAAAGTCATCATCACTTTTATGGCTCAGCTGAAGAAGGAGAGGGGTTGTCAGAGAAGCTACTAAATCTAGCAGAGCAGCACCAAAAGTCTTGAGCATGGCTCAGTTCAAAAGATTCAGATCTGATGCTTAAAGGAGCAGTGCAAATGATCTCCCCTCCTTTGCTGTGAAATGAGATGGTTTGTTTACTGCTTCTTGTTGAGCTGCTCTGCATGTTGTGTCACATGGACCAGTAAAACAGACTGTAGGGGGTAACAATACTTAAATGTTTATTTTATGATGCACTGGCTTTTGTTGTGTTTATTCTGCATTTTCTGGCTAAATTCCTGCTCAGATTGCTGTTTCTTCTGCTGTTACAGCCTAACTGTCTCAGGCTGCCTCTCAAAGGATGAAGCAGTTACCTGACAAGATGAACTCAAAGCACACAAAGAGAAGACATTCAAGCCTAATCTTCTTGGAGTTCAGGTATCTGCACTCTTCTTACATATACCAGTAATTTGGGGGTACTCTGTAGTTCCTGCACTTAAAACTATTCTTGTTAACTCACACAAAGTGAAATGACATGAAATAGTCACAAGAAGGATTAAAGCTGTTGAGTCAGATGCCACCATGCAAATAAAGATGAAGCTAGGGTTGGAAAGGTTGTGTGTCCAGAGTTCCAGTGCCTCACCACCCTCACAGGTGAGATGGGAGTGAAGTAGAGGGAAGGAATCACCTCCCTTGATCTGCTGGTCACATTTCTTTTGATGCAGCCCAGGATATCATTGGCTTTCCAGGCTGCAAGAACATCTTCCTGCTTCATAGTGCATTTTTCCTCCACCAGCACCCAAATTCTCCTCCACAGGGCTTCTCTCAAATCCCATTTGTGCTTGGGATTGCCCCACTGTCCTTGCACTTTGCTGTGTTGAACCTCATGATGTTTGCATGGACCCACCTTTTAGGGCTGTCAGGGTCCCCCTGGATGGCATCCTGATCCCAGGAACTGTGTGGTATGCCCTGGGCTAGGTCTGCAGGGAAGGTGAGATTCATTTTGGTTCCCAGAGATGACAGAAGATCCTGTGCATCTCTTGCCAGGCCTCAGAGACTTCAGTGAGATGTCAGTAGTGTCCTGTATCTAGCTGAAAAGAAATCAAGGCTTTTCCAGCTCTCCCCAGTGCAAAAATGGGATTTTATAGTTGGATAGCAGAGAAAGGCTGCAGATTTCTAGATGATGACAGCCAGGGAAGCAAATGGGGTTGTCAACAGGTAAAGGTAAGAGTTGTGTTTGCAGAAGGCATTGAAACAAAGTGCATCCAGAGAATATATTTGACTTGGAGACATTGCAACCCTCTGTTATCTGGTTACAGTCATCAAATGGATATCATTAACCTTGCAAACTATTGCTCATAGTTATTTTAACCAAAACCACAAAAGCAGAGGTGCCTCCTAGGGGTGTGTACATAGAGAACAGTTATGTCACTCACACATGAAAAATCCCTTTTGTTAAATGCCACACCACATGTGACTACCTGAGAAGCAAATGTGAGTGAAGAGCCAAGTCTCTCTGAAGATTAAATCCTGAGCTGCAGCAGCTTCCAGATACTCAGCCAGGTTTGGGTTTTTATGCTGTGCATGTCCCCATGGTTTTGGCAGTGTGTTTGTAGGCAGCACTGATGCCATCTTGCTACCAAACACATGTAACCCCTGGGAGTGATGGAGTAGCATTATCACTACTTTTATTTCACTCTCTTGTCTTCACTGGCTGGGTTTTTTGTAGCTTTTTTTTTTTTTTTTGAGCCTTTAGTCAGATCTTTTACCTTCAGAAGCATCCTCAGTCTCTCTCCAGAGCTACAGTTTGCTCTGTAAGAACAGGCAGCTGCTGTTTGAATCTCCTGCTGTAGACTTAGGAAGGTTTGCTCTTCAAGTTTGAAGAGTGGTGCTGTTTTTTTCTGAGGAGATTTAATTGTACCTACATCATTTTTAACTTTTAAAATGAACATTTTTTAAATGAAGAACACTGGAGATTAAAAAGTGTTGTAACTACTCAGTTATGTGTTTCCTTCAGAAGAGTTGACATTCTAAGACAGGAGAAATTAGCCACACATAAGTTTTATTAACTTTATAGGAAGAATAGTGCCTGAGAACATTTTGGATCCCAAAATTAAACACTGATTCTGTACCTAAAGGTGGTTGTCAAATTAAACATCAAATATTTCAGATATGAACTACTGACCTTAATGTTCAAAAAATCTTATTTATGGTGAAAATAGGCTTGACTTTGAATTTTGGGTTGTGATCATTCCAATACTTCTAATTCCCCCAAATTAAGGAAAAAAAGATCAGGTTTTCCTCTTAAAATTTCAAACTGTAGAGGAATAACTAAGTCACAAGCTACTCAAGAAAGGGAAGATTTACTTTCTCCTTCTTTGGGGAAAGTATTGCATTAAAACTTATTGCAAACCTTTTGTATTTCTAAATCTACCCTGCTGCCCTATTGTCTAGATAAATTACAAGAGAAATTAGAGAAATTAGATTTTTCTAGATAAATTAGAGTGTAACAAAGCTACTTGCAGGTGTTACTGTGTCCAAGAGATGCAAGTTTTCATCCATTTTGATTTTCATGGAAGCAATACTTCCCAAATTTGGTGTCATTTTGGGACCTGAAACACTTGAACTCAGTTTATTCTCACAGTATTTCTAGAAGATGATTGCACTTGAAAGGAATGTTTTTCCTAACTGGAAAACTTGGTGAAACACTGAAAAGCTCAATCCTGTGACTCACTGCAGAACTCTGTGCCTGGAGAACAGGCTGAATTGCTACCAAGGCACTAACAGAGACTGTGATGGAGGATTATTCCAGTTAATTGTGTGAACTGCCTCTCTGGTTCCTCTTTGCTGCATCTTGTAACCAAGGCAATGGTTCCAGAAAGTGCAGTGGTTAGTTTTTTTTGAACACTTGATTTTGCCTCAGGTGGTGACAGTGATGCCTGGGTGCTGGGAACTTGCTGCTGATGGTTGGATGCTTCTGTTTGGGAATGACAGCTTTGCACCTATCCTGTGCAACCCAGGCATGGGCAGCTCCTGCTGCAAAATGAAGCCTGGGTAGTGGTGGTTAGCTGAATATCAGCTGTAAAATCTGTATGTGGTGAAGAAACAGGAGAGGAAGAAAATAAAAGTAAGACCTGATGATGGAGAATTAGTTGACAGCCATCATGCTGCAACTTCAGGAGCTTGTGGTCTAAAAGTTTGGCTTCCTTAATAATGTTCAAAACCATAAATTGAATTTTTTTCTTTTTTTTTTTTTAGTGGAGGCAGGGTGTTATTGAACAGTAATGTGAGGAGGGAAAGGGGTTTCAGATGTGAATGAAGCCTGAGTTCTAATGACTCACAACTGATAACAAAAACACCCAAGAAGAGACGTGAGACAGGATGAGATGAGATGAGACAAGCCATGAAAGAAGGGGCAGATTTAGGAGTTATGAGCCCACAGATGGAATGTGAAGATACTTGAGCAGAGAATGAGATGAGATCATCACAGAGAAGTGCTGGGGAGAAGGAGAAGGTTCAGAGGACAGCAGATCCTGCTAGAGGGTGGTGGGAAGATTGATTTCAGCCACGGGAACATTGGTATTGGAAATGCTGAAACCTCACAGGAGCTTGATTTTCCTCTCCAAAACTCAACAGTTAGGAAGACCCTGAGCCCCCAGCATTATGTGGATGCCATGAACCTTGAGAGGTAAACCCACCCCTGCTGCAATCCTGCAAACACTGGGGTAATGCAAGACAATTGCTGCAGTGCTCAGGGTAAAGACAGGCAGCAAAACTCACCTTCAGGCTGTCAACAGCATCTGAAAATGTCCACCTAAAGGATGAAAATCAAAAGCTTGGCTGCTCAGGGAGTATTAGATGGCACATGCAGATCTGTGAGGTTTCTGTGCTGCTTTGGGCACATCCCCCCCCACCCCTGTTGTATCTTTGCTCTGTATCCTGTGCAGAGTGACTGGAGCTGTTCAGAGCAATGCACAGAAGGCTGCTCCTTAGCTGAACCTGCAGCATCACTTGGCAGTCTCATCAGGAGTCTCCTGCTGGGATTGCTTCTTCCATCTGATCCTGGTAGGAATAAATAGGAATGGGGAAGAGGCAAAAGAGTGATTCTCCCAAGATTCAATCATTTTACTCTTAGTTAAGAATAACAGGGGACATCTGTACTGCCCACATGAATGAAAAGTGATTAAAGTTGCTAACTGATGGGTAAAACTTGAGGTAATCAAGAAAGCAGTTTTGATTTTGTTGAATGGAATTAATTGTTTGGGTTTTTTTTTGCTTGAAATTTCAGTCAGAATGTAAAAATGAGCTACATGAAAAACCTGACCTAAGAATGAGCATGTGAGCTGAGTCCTGGCACCCTCCAGCAGCTGAGTGTCTGGCCCCACACTCAGGACTGTCACCAGTCCTTGGCCAAAGCTGGATGCCTGAGGAAAGGTAAGGAGGAGGAAATTGTGCATTGTGTTTGGACTGGGCAATCTGGTGGTGTCCAGCCACCCCAGAGCTGTGCACAGCTTCTTTCCAGTTAGCAACAGCAGAGGGTTTCTGTCTGTGAGCTTGCACCACCTCACATGTGTGTTGCAAAGAGCCACCTCCTCTTTGTTTGCTTTGAACCTACCTCCTGCTAGCTGGAGATGGAAGGATGCTTTATGGAATCTGACAGCAAAGCTGGTGAAGGATTATTGAGATGATGGTTTTGAAATGTGATTCATGTTTAGAAGTGAGGGTAGTGTGGTGGATGGAACACAGTGAAGTAATCCAGGACAGGGATCCTTGTAAATTAAATATCTACTAACCAAAAAACACTGTATTTCAAGATGTCTCTTAGCAGCCATATCAATGATATGTATGGAATATTGGGTAACAGCAGAAAAGCTAATCATAGCTTCCAGTTAAAGGGAAAAATATGCTAAGGATGTAAATATATGCTTAGCTCCACCATGTTTCAGACTAAGTAGTTCTTAGCTTACTTCACTGAGTCTGGGTGTTACTCTTGAAGTACCTCTCTCTCAAATTTAATGCTGCTGGAACATGGGATGGATGGATGGATGGATGGATGGATGGATGGATGGATGGATGGATGGATGGAAGGAAGGATGGATGGATGGATGGATGGATGGATGAATGGATGGATGGATGGATGGATGTTGCATTATCTCAGAGAACCATTCAGAAGTCCAAGCTTCCTAACACCTCATCTGGTTTGTACAGCATCCTCCTCCTCTAGAAATAAATCATAGATGAGCTTTGGACTCTAGAAGCCTAGAGAAGGCCCTGGCAGGACATCACACAACCTCTCCATAGAACTTCCCAGCTATTTGTGGAGCTCTGCCTCCCTGGCACTGAGAAACAGAGCTGGGGGTGGCAGTTTGCATCCTCTTTCTGGAAGCCACTTCAATTGTGCAACCAGTTCTGTATCTCACTGTGCATTTCTAGCTAAAAGAATAATCTGCAGTTGAAAACAGTCCTGGGCAGAGTGCTTTAAGGTACTGAAATTAAATAGATGTTTGCTAGGTTTCTGTTGCAGTGAAAACAATGATAATAAATGTGATTATCTACAGTTAAGTTACAACTTAGAATGTTCAAATATTATGTGGACTCTCAAATGCCATCCTAAGGAGGCATTTATATTAAAATTAATTTATATTAAATTGCATATTAAAACAAAAAAAATTTTGCTTCCCTATTTAATGTCAGTTACTTCTTTTAAATTGGTAAAAAATATTTTTCAGTTAATTTTCAGCGTGCTGGTTTTCCTCTGCTTAGAGAAAGAAACTTACAAGTTTAATGAATTTAACCTTAAAACCCTTCAATCCTTAAACCACTTTCTGCTTTCATAATTAAAATGAAGAAACCCAAAAATTGTGTACAAAGCAGACCAACTGTTTTCAAAGAGCCAGACTGCAGATGCTTGTGCATGTTGCACCCTTCTGGAGTGGCATATTAAACCAACACCAAAAGAAAAGGAGGTATTTAGATCCTCTTAGGTTAGAAAGATTAGGTTTCTATCCAGCATGTGTGAACTTGAGATTTTTTATTTATTTTTAAGTTGATTTTCCTGGATTTTCAACAGAATTTGAGGGGTTTTTTTCAGGTTATACCTGCATTAGTGCTACCTATGATGGGTATGTGATTTAGTTCATGGGTTTCATCTACATCCATGGCACCAAATACAGGTCTGTTAGTGTCTAGCAATTATCTAAGGATATTTTTATCAGTGACTCTTAGACTTTGTGGTTCATCCACTGTTTTGCTGCTCAATGAATGAGTGCTCAGGTTAAAACTGACAAATTAAAAACTGACAAATTAAAAACTGACAAATTAAAAACTGACAAATTAAAAACTGAAAAATTAAAAACTGAAAAATTAAAAACTGAAAAATCTGCCATTGAAAAGGAAATTCAAGTATGTTTTTTGGATAATTTGCTTTTTTTTCTTCTACTCCTGATTATTATTTTGAGGAAAAGTTCTAAGGGCAGCTGCCAGAACCAGGGCAGACACTTGGTTTAGTCACCAGTCTTCATGTAAATGGGATTCTTTTGACTTTCCTCTTTCCCTGCTGCCAGAGCTAAAATTGGTTTGCAGCATTTTGCAGTCCCTGAGAGGGACTTGTGGCCTCAGTCGTGTGGGTATATTCTGTGAGAATTAATAGTGCCAATGGAATTCAGAGTTGATAAATGCCACTATTATTTTACAATTATATATGAAACATTCCCTGTATTGCCCTCTCAGGATAACACACTGCACTTCCAGGGAAGAAACACAGAACGTGACGTGAAGAAAATGAGAACACATTTAAATAGAAAGTCTCCAGCACAGTCTAGGGAGAGATTAAACTGGAATTCAGCTGAAGGTACACACACTAGTGAAGAATTAAAATGGGACAGCTAAAGGGTGTGTGCTTGGCTTGCTCATTCCCCCACAGCTGCTAAAATCTGGTATATCATCAATAATAAATATATTTCTGATACCATGTCATATGAATATTGTGCCCAGTTTTGGTTTGCTTTCAGGTTGTTTTGTTTTGTTTTTTCTAAATTAATTCCAAGGCTTCTTTTCTTTGTTGACTAAGGTTTCTTTCAGCAATGCCTAACTGGTTAAGATAGGAAAAGTGCTGTGAAATCCAGTGTATAAATAAACACCAGCAAGGCTTTTCGTGTGTTGGTTTCCCTCTAACTTCTCCCAGAGATGATAATCTCAGTGATAATTTATAACTGCATGAAAACAGTGTCTCCCTGCACAAGCACCACGAAGACACGCCTGATTTAGTTGTGCATATGAAGAAAGGGAGCTACATAAAATATTTTTCATTCCTCCTGTTAATCCTTGATTGAAATCCACCCAGCATTGTTATTCTTTTGCTGGTAATGCTCAGCCAAAAGAGCAGCCTGTCACCAAACACAATTCCTCACTTCATATTGCAGAGGGTAAGGGAATAGAACAGATTATGGCATGGATTTTCTGTGCATGGTAAACTCCTGTCAGGTTTGGTGCACAGGGATGGAGCAGAGAAAACTCCCCAGTGGCAGTGCAATGCAGAGTGGCTGCAGTCAGGGAAAACCTGTTTCATTTCATCTGCTGGGTGTGGGCATGGAGAGCATCACCTGGCACAGCTTTCCTTGGCAAGGAGAGAAGCTGGCTTTGAGATTTTGGAGCAGAGGCAGGGCATTTTATGTGCAGAGGATCTTGGATTCTAGGTACAGGTGACATAAAACTTTAATCTCCATATAGAAGCAGAGCAGTTTGAAGTGATGGGTTTGATGGTGGAGGCTGAGTATTGGTTTTCTTTTTAATTCATTATTTATAGCATAAGATGTTGGGGGGGGTATTTTTTTATTTTGTTTG
>JANHGL010003516.1:14022-45676 GCA_024611195.1 Ceyx melanurus | reverse complement strand
TATAATATATATAAAAAACACATTTTGGAAAGTGTTTATTCTTTCAGAAGGCTGGCAAATCAAAACCAGTCCCTTCCTGCAAGGTGTGCTTGGTTAGAGCATCCTGACACAGCCTGAACTCAGGGGAGATTTCACAGTCCCTCAGCACTGCATTCTGCTTTTGGTCAAACTGAGCACAGTGCTCTCCCTATCTATGCAGCTTCCATCTTCTCTCAGAGTTAATTATTCACACATTTCAGTTAGAATCTCTTCTTGGGAAGCCTGCATTCCCTCAGCATGTCAGAAGGAATATTCTTGTGTTTAGACTCCATTGAATAGAATCATCTGCTTGAAGAGTTTCTCATTGCCCTCCAAAATATGTATTGATTACAGAAGAATGTAAATCAGATGGCTCCCAAAACACACACCTGATTCTTCTGTATTCACTAAAAATGCATTAAAGGCTTTTAATCTCATTCCTAAACTCTTAAAAGCTTGGTTTTTAATGTGGCAACCGTATGGCTTTAATACTAATAGTTCCTGTATTTACTGATACTCATGTGTACCATGCACAGTTCTTTGTACCTCAAGGACAGTTTAATGATGCTATTATAGCTACCAGTATTGCTTGACATGATTAAAGCCTATTAGTATGTTTAGGTGGGATTGAGAGGTCACACCATTTCCCTTCACACCAGTAGCAGGCAGATCTGAGCTGCATTTTTGCAGACTTAACATTAACCTGTGTTACAGAATGTGGGTGCAACAGATGAGAAGAAAAAAATCTGTGTAGCACTTGGGTGTCACTGGAAAGCAGGGTGCAAGTATGTACCCTACTCAGGTCAGGATGAATATGAACACATAGGTAACACCTAAAGATAACTTTTATAGACATCTACAAGACAGTTTCTGAAGAGCAAATTATTTTATATTGTCATGTGCTCCCATTTTGATTCATGTCCCAAATTTGAGTCTTAACTGGAACAAAAGAGAGTCTCTTACTCTAGTGTCTGGGTGTGAGACAGAGCTCACCCTTGCTGAAGCAAAATAACAGTCTGAGAATAATTTGGATAAATTCTCCCTTATTTTTCCACTCTTGTCTCTACCTCCTCCCTAGCCCTTGTTTTCTCCAGTCTTTCTTACAAGCTGCTACTTCAATAACTGCTGTACTTTCTTGGTGGTTTTTTTTTTTATCCCAGTTGGGCTCAAATAATAAGTAGAGACTTGCCCTTAATCATTACATCCTACTGCTGACATCTCTGTAAGTAAGGAACAGATTGCCTAGTGTTGTACCACTGCTGAGGCATGGGAGTGTCTTCACCTCCCAGCCTTCTTGATATCATTCTAGTCACACCATTCCCTAGCCACTTCTGGTTAATATTACATGGCCTCTGGACTGGTGTGCACATGCTGCCTGTGCACTCTTCAGCCAGAGCTGTGGGAGTCATGGTGTGTGCCTCAAAATTAAGGGATTCCCAAAACCTTGCTGCATTTCTTGTGGTACACACATGAGGAAAAAAAAAAAATCTGAAAAATGCATCCAAATGCATTTCTCTGCTGCAAATGGGACAGAATTGGAAGCTGCTGTAACCCCTTCCTCAGTGAGGCAAAATCCAGCTCTCTAGCTATAGGGATGCTATCCCAGCCACAGAGATTGGGCAACTCCTGTTCTGAGGTAGCACTATTTTATTATCAGGGTGTTCTTCTGCCACCCACACACGAGCATTTACATTGCCAGTGCATCAGAAAAGCTCATAGTTGCTTAAATAAATAACACTGGTATTTTGCAAATGAGCAAATAAGTTATGAGAGTAGCCTCTTTGAAACTAGCTGGCTTTGATTCTTCTTTGCATTTTGCTCTGGAGCCTCAGTGCAGTGTGTGCCCTCTCCATTTCTGTCTCATTTGGCTTTTCCAAGGCTGTCAAAACATCTGCTGCTTGCTCCACACCTCCTCATTGGTATCTCCCAGGTATGTCCCTTTCTATTGCAGTTTAACAGAATGGCTTCCAGGAGAGAAAAAGTTAAAGAATTCCTGTGAAATTCAGAATTACATTTGTTTTTTTTCAAAAAGCATGAGTTAATGTTTACTGTAAAGTTCTTTTTTGACTACAGGCTGAACAAGGAAGGAAACAAAACATTTGAGTTCTCTCTGTAAGCCAGCTACTTTCTCTGTGCCTTTTTCTTTCCTCTGTTTAATTCCCAATACCCTAGAGACAGAGTTTCCTCCCTTAGCAGGGACTGTGACCTTAAAAATAGCCAGCTCCAAAGTAAACACAGAAAAAAAAAACCCCACTTCAATTGTTTCAAATACATGGTAAGTAACCAGAACCGCATCCATGCTAAAGCTGAAATTCATATTTTTTTGGAGCTGCAACTGGGGCTTTTGTTCCTGGGAGAGAAGCAGGGATTATTCTGTGCCTACACTCCTCTCCAAAGGAATCTGTTAAAACTCGGGGTGCCATTTGTAAGCAATTTGTCACTCCTTTTCCCACTCTTGCAGAAGTTGTAGAGGGGATGCTTTCACTTTGGAGCACGGCCAGGAGGGGCACCAAGCCCTGGAGGAAGAGCTGCTCCCAGGCTGCTTTATGGCCTTCCCCTGACAGGCTCTTTTCCTGCTGGTAGGCATCACAGCTGTCTGGGGCCAGCTGGAAGAGCTGATGATTTATCAGACAGAAAACTTGTTCTGTCAGCTTTGCTTCCATTTTGAAGACTTTCTTCTCTGCTTCAGCTGTGTGAAGGAGTCTGAGGGCAGTGTGGAGCTTTGCTCTGCACTGAGGCCATGGTACAGCCCCATCCATAGGCTGGCTCCACTGCTGCTTCACATCCACCAGAGCTCCCAGTTCCTACAGAAGTTTTTTTTCCAAGAGAAGGACTTGCTGTCAGACAGATTTAATGGGAGTGGAGAACAAAGCCCTAACCTGTTGCATTAATGGCAGGCTTGTGTCCATATGTTAAGAGCATTTGTTAACAGCTGTGCTCCACGTTTCCTTGGTCATAGTAGAGCTAGTGAGGACAGGAGAAAGGACAGTCAGGTCCACAGATTGAATCCCCTCTATCAAATAAGTATTGCAAAGGAATATTTTCAGAGCCTGACCAATGCCCTTGCATGGAAAAGTTAATTGGGTTTTACAGATACCTCTCACTGGGCAGAAATGTCTCCTGACCTTGCTTAGGAATGTTTTAAACTGCTACAGATTCAAGAGTAACAGTCCATTGGGTCTTCATTTCCAAGCCTTCTTCCACAAACAGAGACTCCAGTGAGGCAGCTCCTGTGAAGACTGTCACAAAACATAGGTATTTCCCCTGCTTTTCAGGGTTCATGTTGCAGGGGGGGGATTTTCTACCTCTTCCTGCATCACTGTGCCACCTGTATCTGTGTGCTGTGGCAAGCCTGTAGGCACTTAGACTATATTTAGTTAAAATAATTCATTTGGAAAAACCAGTGTTGCAGTGCTTTAAAGTATCAGAATAGGAGAATGAAAGTTGTGGTTTTTTTTTATTAACATAGACAGCTTGGTCTTTAGGTGTAGGGGGAAGAGGAGCAGCTGTAAAATGAGCAGGGGGCAGCAGCAAAAGACATTTAGTGTCTTTACAGCAGGCTTTGGGAAGGTTTTTTACACAGGGAACTAATTTTGAGATGAAATATACCAAAGCATTTAGGATTTACAAAGAGGGAAAAATAAAAAACCTTAAAAAATATCTAGATTTTGATCTATTTGTCGCTATGAAAATATTGACAAAAGGCAAACGAGTAGCCTTCATTTAGCTTATTGTTGTTGGCTGCCTTTAATGCTTTCTTTTTAAGGGCAAACTCCCATTATGATGTGAGATTAACTCTTTCACAGTTGCAAAGGGATAAAAAAATGGGGATTTTGAATGTCCAGCTCCTGTAAACAATGATTCTCAACTAGGTAATCTGTGATTTCTACTCAGAAATATGGCATGTGGCAGGGGGAAAGTAGAAAACATAAGTTTGTGCTGCATTTATAGTTCAAAACATCTTTAAAAAGCAGCCTCCCATGTAAAATCAGAAACATGGTGTTAATTACACAGTTCTAAAAGTATTTCAGTAAATAAATACTTTATGGGGGGAAAAAAAGAGCATAAAAATCTCATTAATTCTGTGTGTAAAATAAGGATCTGCTTTCACAGGGGTGTAGCTACAGACTCAGCTCAGGTGTTGCTGGCACCTTCACTCACTCTCAGCTGCCTCTAGGTTTGTGGAGAGGTGCTTTTCAGCTGTCAGACAGCCCTTTGAGAGCCTGCTTTGAAGGACAAGTGCAAGCAGTGTTGAAATTGAAGTACAAGAGGAATGGTGTGAGACTTCACAGCCTCCCTGTGCTGCTAAGTGAAGGATCCTGGTAGTCCAAGGGCTGCTTTTTGCTGTAGTCACTGCCACACAAATCAGAACTGGGTGTTCCTGCTGCCAGCCCAGAATGCCTAAAGAAATTACAAATTGGAGCTTTTTATTCCATGAAATTCCTGTTGAATTAGCATTAATAATGGAAATGAGTGTGTTGTTCTCACTGTAGTATCTGAGGAAGCCTGTTGACCAGAATGTGATATGAACAGGAATGTCTGTTGGGATATTTAATTTCACCTCCCCTGACAATCTGTGGTTGTTCTCTTTTGTACATTTTCTGTTAACTATTAGTGGTCTGGATAACTTCATGGAATATTTGGAAGTCCCTCCAGGCTGGCACCAAGCACAGAGGGAAGCACCCTAAAATCACCCTATCTGAAGAATGCCACCATGCAGGAAGAATTGAGAGTTCTCATTTCACATCCCAGAACCCCCCTCCAGGCTCTGCTCATTTCTACCAACCAACAGACTTCCCTGTGTCTGTAAACTTTCAGGAATTCTACTTACACTGCAAGGGCCTGATCCTGCTGAGATGTTCTTCCTTTGGGCCATCTCTGTTGCCCTGTCTGAAGCTCAGATGTATGGGATCTGCTTTCCCTCAGCACTCCATGAGCCTTTCATTGCTATCTCATGAGATTTGGACTGATGTCTTGGTCTCAGTAGGTGTGGAGCTCTTAGTTTTTCACACACTATCCTCACAATACTTGCACCCATGAATTGTGTTATGCTTGTTTTATTGGAGTCCACTTAAGAGACACAGGTTTTGATCAGTTTGCTGTGGGAACACAGGAGGAAATTATGGATGTAGGAGATACCAGTAATAAAACTTGTAATAAACACTGGGCTGGTGCTTTGAGTTGTGCACCAGAAATACCATTTTAATGCAAAATTCATTTGGTGTGCAGGGTCTTTTTTTTTCTTCTGCATCTCCTTTGTAGAGTTGTAGGGTGGATTTCTTTGTCTCAGGAGCCTGCAGTATTTAAAATATAGGGGGGCATTGCTTTATTAAAACAGTTCTTTTTGTTGTCACGGCAACTGGTCTTACATAAAAGATAAAGAGAAGAGGAATGTACATAAAGAGGTACCTTAGGTCATAATGGTAAATCCAGTACTTTTTAAACTAACAAGAATGCACTCTGGGGTTTGTTGGTACTGTAGTTCATTTTATTCCAGGTGATTTTTACAACTTGAGTATCATCCAGGTTCCCAGTCAAGCCCCAGAGCTCCTGTGTGCTTCCAGCTCTATCAGTCTGACTCTCCTCCATCAGGAAATAGATGTTGTCAAAAATGGGCACAGAACAGTATCATAAAAAGATAGATGTGCTACTGATTTTTCCACCCAATATTTTACTGCTCCTCTTTTCCAGACCACTTTGGTCAGACAAGCTACAGTGTAGGGAGGATGCTGCAGTGCCCCTGAGGTGATCTATCATTTAACAGCTTTGATTGGAGACTTGGGAGAGGGTGAGAGAAGAGATGTTATTCAACTATCAGCATATATCATTGTCAGCATTTGCCAGTGGTTAAGAAATAGTTCACAGAAGAAGCAGAACCCCAGAGTTGAAAACTATGCTGACAAAATTGAGGACTTTTTCTCTAGTGATTTACCAGTAGAATCAAAATTAAACGATAGTGATATTTCTCTGCAGCTCAAAAAGCTTATTACACTTAAGGAAAAAAAAATGTATCAAAGTGCCATAATTAAAATGCTTAAGTCTTCTTACATCTGTTTCCTGAGCTAATATAATACCCCTCATGAAAGTGACTCCAAGCTGTTAGTTTCATCAGCCTTGAAAGCTTGTGGTGGTAGAGGAGGTGACTGAAAAGTGCTATTTGAAGAAAAATACTGCTTGAAACGTTAAACTTATGTGATTCTTTTGTCATTTTAATTCCAGTTCTCCAGATTCAGAGGCTAGAAGCTTTTTCATTCCCTCCTGATTGTTGATGCCATGGGAACTTTGGTGGTTCTAGAAAAGAGTCTGTGAAGATGACCCAAGTTCTGGAAATGGCCAAGAGCAGCTGCAGGAACAGCCATGGGCAGCAGTGCTAACAGGGACTACCTCACTTAGGTAAGTCAGAAGTGCAGAGCAGTTCTGCTTCTACCACAACCTCCCTGATGTTTTTATTTAAACTGAACAGTAGGGTGTGTGGAGTTTTCCTCTTTTAACCATCAGCAGGTGAAGCTCAGTATATTCCTCCCAGGAGCTCATGCAAACATTTTTTTCCTTAGTCTTTGTCTTGCTGTGTTGAAGTTTGCAGCTGCTGGATTCTGCTTTGAGTTTCAAGTTCAAAGGCACCCAGGCATTCTTTGTGAAATATCACAGAAACCACTGAGCTTCACCTGGCTTTGCAAGGAAATCTTGTGAAACCACGAGGTTCCCACACTTCCAGTGTGAGACTTTGTGATGCTCAGAGCTGGTTTTTCTCCTGGCTTGGGGTGGCATCTGCTTAACTCTCAAGGATCATGACCTTTAGGAAACTTGTTTGTGAACTGTGCCCTGTTTTCAGGTTTGTAATGAAACTCAGAATCCTTTCTGCTATTATCAGCTAACCTTGGCTTCCAAGGGCAACCATTTCTTCCCATTCAGTTGCCAGTTTCATGACCTGGTTCACTGAATATCAAGCAGCAGCATCACACTGGAGTGTGAGTCTTCATAAGAGAAGGCACAGGGATCTCTTCTAACATCCATGGAGCTGTATAGTGCCTGTTTCCAGCATGCCTGGAAAATGCCTGGTACTTATTCCTTTCCTGTTTTGGTGGTTTAAGGTCTGTATTACATGTCCCTCAAAATCAGAGCTGCATTAAAATCAATAATGTATTGGTTTTGGTGCTTTTTTTTTTTTCATTATAAAATTCCATGGTGATTTTTTTAAAACCTGTATCATCCCTTTTAAAAGATAACATCAGCCCAGATGCTTTACTCATTTTGTATCATTAAAAAATGGAAGGAAAATCTCAGCCATCTTTTATTGATAGGAAGGTGATAAAAATGTATTATTTTCTGTGTTACAAGTTGCTGTAGGTTTGTTTTGGGATTGTTGTTTGTTTGTTTTCAGGGAACAGTGACACACAGAGATACCTGCATCTCTAAACCTAAAATCTGGCAATTACCTAAATCTTTAATGAGGAACATGTACTTTGCAGCTTTTCCTAAAGATTTGCCTGTTTGCTTCTTGGGATCCATCAGTTGCTAACACTGCTACAAGCAGTCTGATGGGCACACAGATGAAAACAAAAGACATGTGCTTATTGCTTCTTGAGGCTTTTTGCTGTTATTACTATGGTATAAATAACTTAGTTCTGGTTTTGCTGTCCTTAGCTTGCTGGTTAAACTGGAATGAAGGATTATCTGTAGAGACAAGAGGTAGGCTCCATTCTTTAAACGTTCACTTGCTGATTTTCTTGCAAGTCCTTGAAAAGCTGTTCTGTAAAGTTCCTGTAGCTGTAATAGAAAACACTAGTGTCTGGACTTTTCAAGGGAAGAATGTGGTTAAGATTATAGCAACTGAGTCACTGTCAATGGGTGGTCTTGAGTCCATATGGCACACAGTAGACAGGGGCACGGAAGAGTTTGCTCAGATAGGTGACAAACTGCTCTCCCCACAGGGGAAGAGCTGGAAGAGGGCTGCCCTGGACTACCAGGGGTAAAATGCTGCCAGGTTGCTCCTCTCTGCAGCTTTATCTTGGCTCCCAAAGAAGAGGAAGGGTTTGCTAGAGAGCTCAGCTGCTCTGGGGTGCTGCTTTGCAGGCAGTGTGCTTGCATTGTTCTCTTAGGCTGGTAATGAGACAGTTACAAAATGTCTGCCTGGCTCTCCCCGCCATTTTGTAGCCTGATTGTTGGCTAATGAAGCCTGTGAGAAACAGAAAATAAACAGCGTGGCACGGAGGAGATTTCAAAAGGAGTCCAAAATCTGCATGTTTTATTTAGCCTCTTAATTGTTGCCGACTGGCTGCATTCAAACAAGCAACTTGAACAGTGTCTGGAAGAAAACCAGCTCCTGAATTTGAGGAGCTGACCTTGGGTAGATGCCATCAACTGTTCTTTTCTGTTGGCACGGACGTGCTGCTGGCAGGGGCCTCCCTGGAGCTGCAGCCACTCACCCAGCTCTGAATCACAACCTGCTTGTGCTGCACTAGGTCACCAAATGACACCCTTTATCCTGAATATTCATTTCAGCCCCTCTGATGACCGAGAAATATCTGGAATATTTAGGATATTTAAAAAGAAGAACCTTCAAAACAGCAGCTGAACAGATTTAGCAGCTCCCGTAGAGCAACGTGTCATTTTGTTCAGGAAAAAAAAAAAAAGGAGGGAGGCTACAAGTTTGCTGAAAGCAACTGAAAAATGCACATTGGGAATTGAAAGGCCATTGTGGAGATGTTATTGGGGTCCTGTGGCCGTGGGACTGGCTGTGTGAGGAGTGAAATTGGTGATGGTGACTTGGTTCCTTTCTGAAAAAGCCTGTTTTGTGTGTGTCACAGCAACGAGGGGAGATGAGGAAGGGTGCTTCACATTCACAGTAGGGTGCAGCTTCAAAGCTGTTTAAAATTCTCCCCTATCTTCATGATAATAGTTAATTCCAGTATCAGAGCAGTACTTCTATTTTTAAAATGCAATCAATCAATCATTTTAATACATTGCACCCTTAGTGCCAAACACCTCTGCAAACGGTGTATACGACAGCACAAAAAAAAACCCCTCTGAAAATCCTTCTGTAGAGTCATTCTTCCTTCCTTTCCTACCCACATGCACCAGGAAAATCTCAAGATTAGAAGAAAAATCTGGAATTCCATAACAGGGAGTAAACCCTTCAGCCAAGACTGATTGCCAGGTAGGGGCTGCTGTTGGGAACTAAATAAAGGACAGAGAAATCATCACAGCTGACTGAAGTTCTCACTAGAAATACAGCAGGTGATGTTTTGTCCTCAGGTTTTGTTGGGCTTGGTTTTTGGTTTTTGAGGTGGGAGTTACACAGACACTAGACTTTATTTGAAGAAGATTACATTAAAAATGGCTTCTTTCTGTTTTCTTCTCAGGACAACTTCCTATGCCTGCCATGCTTTTACAGAAAGCTGTTTATATAGTGGTAGAGAGGTTGTAGGTAACAGCACAGAAGTGTCTTCTACATGTTCTTCACCTGCAAAAATACAGTTTAATGCTTCCTTTTCATTAGTGCTTGTTAAATTACTTGAAAATTTCTCCAACATGCTGCAGATAAACCCATTGCTATTGTTAGTCATAAACATGTGAACTGTGGATTTGGTCATCTTAACAGTGTATTAATTGGGAGGATTTTTAACAGACCTTGGATATAAAATTATCAGCAGTATAGTCTAGCAAATAACCAGCTACAAGTGAAAATATACCTGTGGAAGTATATTCCCTGTATTTGCACTGCCATGTGGGTTTTCTCCTGAGTGAGCTTTTTCTTCTGTCACTCATTTTCTGGGACTCACCCTCATCCATTGAATTGATCAATTGAGGTGAAATTGGAGAAAAAGGCAGAAATGATCTGAACTCAGACCATAGGCTATAGAGATAAGAGATTTCTAGTCAATTCTGTACAGGTGTAACTTGGGAGTTGAAAAGATTTGCTTTCCTCTTGCAGAACAGCACTTTTTACTCAGTGTCTGCAATCTGGGCTCCCTGGGGTATTAATAAGTGTTCTTCCATTAATTCAAAATAGCCACCTTGGAACTACAGTGCAGCTTGTGACAGTACTTCCCAGCCTTATGCATTCCTTACTGTAATAGAGTGTTTTTTGTGATTTTTATGTATAAATACATCTTTCTTAGGGACAGCTGCCTCGGTGAGCAGATTACAGACATCCTCTCCAAGACTTCTTTAAAATGTTTACCACTTGGATAAAATCTTCAGCAAAACCTCAAAGGATTTTCTTCTCAAGTAGCAATACAAGAGCTTGTATTCTGTGTTTTCTGCCCTGCCAGGTCCCTTCCTGGTACATGTTTGATTTTAACAGGCAGCAAGCATGTTCCACTGCTTCCTTGGGTCTTGCCTTCACTGCTGACATCTGGAAAGCAGCCATGTGGGGTTCCACACATAGTTTTTGGAAACACCATTTGCTGGTGGAACAACCCACAGCAGACACCTCTTCTGGCAGAGCTTTATTGCCATCTATTTTTAGTTGGACTGTTGTACATCAGGTTGCTGTGTGTGAGCCACAAGCCTGTGCCTTGGAGAGAGAAGAAAGGGGGACTTTGTGTAGGTGCTCAGGGGTAAATTATCTGCACATAGCTTCAGTGACCTGCCTCCATCTCATTAATACAATGTCCCAAACTGGATTTGGAGCTGACAAACTGAAAGTGGGGCTTGCACTGTCCTTTCTGTTACCCTCCTGGCCCATGGGAGCATGAAATGAACTTTGGGAGACAATGCTGGCCAGAATACTCCAGTTCTATACCAGAAGACATAATGTACTCCACCAGCAGAGCACATACATGAACAATGCATCATCCTACAACTGAAGAGATTAATAACCTCAGGATCTTTCAGCTTTCCAATAATTCTAAGAAGGGCTGTTGACTGTTGTTCTGCCCAAAACCACAGGAAAAGGCCTGGAGTTTCCCTAAATGCTGGGGCAGCAGAGACAATGAAAAACTGTAGAATCTCTGCAAAAATTTGATTTACATTCCCTGTTCCTGTAAAAAGCTGCCTTTCTCAGAGGTTTGCAGCTTGTTTTTAGTGATGCTGATACTTGCACTATTGTTATTTATTGCACATTTAGATGTCAGATCTAGGAACAAGCCTATGTATTTTGTTCCCATCTTACTCAAGATATTGCAGAATACTTAGTTTACTTACTTCATCATTTCTCATGCAGGGTGAGTAGTTGTAAGTCATGACAATCCTACTCATCCTTTAATGCTTGGTAGTAGGTCATGTTTACATTAGAAAGATCATCATTTTTCTTACTTGAATTACCAAGTAGGTGAGTATCATAATTGTTATTCAGAGCTTAGATGATTCATTATTGCTAGAAAGTGGTGTTCCTTCCTTAAATGAATGGGCTGTTTATTTGGAATATTCAGTGCCACAGTTCAATGATGCTGATTTGGGGTTTGGATTCTTTTTTGTCAACTAAGGGTAATTCTAGTAGAAAATATTTGCAAGCCACCACCAAACTTTGCATGTTCCTGGTTTTACAGTAGCCCAATCTCTTGTATAGACAGTACCAGCTCTCTTTGGAGGAGGATTAGCAGGCTGCAGAAGGCAAAAGACTGAAATATTAAAGAACTCAGCAAGTCTGAGGGACACTGGAGCTGAATCTTTGCATTTACAAATTCTCATTCATGTGAAAATTTCCCTTGAAAGTTTTTAACAGTTGTAATTACAGTATTGTATGCTCAGAATGTCTCCTTTGCTGAAATAAATCAGCCAGGGGTGCACTTGCAGTAGCCAGCAACTAGATCAGAGTGTGTTGTGGGATTATAGTGCCCCAGTCCATTGATGCTGATGTTCTTGGCAGTAAAACTACTCCTCTGTAGACTTGTTATGTCCTAGTTTATCATCCACATTTTATTTAAGATCCCCTGGCCCTTCTGGTTGTTTTTGTAAAGGTGCTTTCTGTGATGCTACAAGACATGAAATTATGAAACTTGTGTATTAACATTTCCACAGCACCAGAAAAGATTGTGGAAAATGTGGTTGCCAACATAACTAGTATCCAAAAATGAGGCATGTACAGTAAGTATATGGACAAAGAAATAGTGAAGTTTTTAGGTTTATTAGTTGTTATGTGTTGAAATACATGACTGCAATGTTGGATAAATTCTGTACGGTGGGGGTTTTTTATTAGGTAGGGGTTTTTTTCCTCCTTCCTTGCTTATATATTTTACAGGCTCTGATTTTGTCAACAATAGAGCAGACAGAATTACTTGATGTTGAGAACCTTGTTAATTTTATGGCCCATTTTCACATGGAGATCAGCTTTTATTTCCCCTCTCACTCTTTATTCTTGATTCAATTGTTAGTAAGGTTTACTGAGCAGAAACACTGGCTGTATTATGGGAAGAAATCTAATCAATGCAGCACCAAGGGACAGTCCTCCAGAGTCCTCCCCAGTGGCTGTGAGCCAACCTAGAGGTTACTACGAGGTTACTCTGTCTGACTTGGACCAAAATACCCACCTAGTTGAGAAGGCAGCCCTGTGCATGTGTAACAGAAGCCTGGTGAATATACACACACCTGTTACCCCAGCCCCCAGCACAGAGCCTGTGTTTCCTATTTTAAACCCTTTTGCATGGCTGTCTGCATTCCCTCCTGTCTGCAGTTGCTGTGGCTGGTGCTGCAGAGCAGCTCCTGTGTGGTGAGGCAAGTGGTGGCAGATGTCAGTGGCCTTTGCCAAACACCCTTCCTTCCCAAACCCCAACCCTCCTCATCATTAAACTCCCCTTAGAGGGAAGTTATTTGCAAGATAGAGCACTCCCTTATGGCTTGTACCTGTTTTGGCTCTGAGGTCTAATAAACCATTTGGCAGCCAAATGACTCTTTAAGATTCATAAAAGGGGAAAAATGTAATATTTGTTCACATTCTAGAATACAGGTTTACCTCCAGAGTTACATATCTTCTTTGTTAAAGAAGAAAAGGAGAAAAAAATAAATCAAAACTGATTCAGCACAGGAGCAGAAACTCTGTCTAGCCACCCAGCCACATATTTTTGGCTACTTGGAGTCACCACCCCTGGAGGTGATAAAAAAACAAGTAGCTGTGGTCTGGTGGAGACAGAGATGTCAGGGTGAAGTTTGGACTTGCTGATCTAGTTTCCTTTCACAGAAGTGCTGTGGTTATTCACACTGCATATGGAAAAAAAAAACCCTCCTCCTGGGCCATAGTTGCCATAGGCCAGAGCATTCTTATGCTAAAATCTGTAATTTCAGATCTTACTTCAGCCTCACTCATTGCATTTTAGTAGGGTTCACCTCTGCAGGGGCAGTCATAGAGCTGCATTTGACCACAGATGCTGCTTTATGCTTTTCATATATTCTCTTACTTCCATCAAGATTATCTTGGACAGGTGGAGCAGAAAATAACTGGCCAGCAAAGGATGATTTTTCTGTAAATTTTTGTACAGTACCTATATTTTTTTTAATTATTTTTTTTTGAGGAAAAAGTCTACACAGACATTTTTCTTCTTTATTAATAAACCAAGTGACATTTAAAAATAAATTTTCTGTTCAGAATGGTACACAGATGTACTGGCACATTTCAGAGTAAGTGGAATAGAGAGCAAAGTGTTATGTCACCAAAGGAGCAGAAGAAGAGGAGATGTTCTGTGCCCACCAAAGCAAAATAAAATGATGCTAAGGTGGTGGCTTTGAGAAAAATAAGGCTGTTGGGCAACCTAGGGAAGCAGCAACAGAGAAAAATCTTACCAAAGGAAAATAGTGGGAAAGGTATAAGGTGCATTGTGGAGTGAAAGAGCAATACTGAAAGAGGGGGAAAAATAGAAAATCAGTTTGGGACATAGTGAAAAAAAAAAGCTCATAAAAGCCATGGCATCATAACTGATAATTTCACAGAAGGAAAGGATGGAAATGAGGAGTGAACAGGCACTGATGCAAACTCCTGGCTGATACACAAGCATGGGAATGTCAGCCCAAGGTCTTTAGCTCTCCTTTTAGGTGGTGTGTGATGCCTCCAAACCTCGTTTTTAGGATGCAGAGTCTTTGTAGGACTTTGCTCTTAGACTTGTCAGGGAAGTGAATATTCACTTTGCATTCAGAATGAGTTTATGTGCATGCACAGATAATGATTATTCCTAAATTACTGCAATGGAGAGAGAAAAAGAGAGAGGCTCCTAAGGGATTAGTTCAGGGTGCCTGTGTTATGTATGTGCTACAGATTTCTCTCTAATGGACTCTATCTACTCACACTATATATAATTCTATCATATTATGTATTATAAATAATAAATAGTAATTTAACAGGATTGAAAACAAGACTGATGTTCAGGAGTAAAGGTTGAAATATTTGTATCTGTATATCAGTTTTTCACTCCCCCTGTAATGATAACATACACATTTTATTTTATTTTATTTTTTCCTTTCTTTTTTGAAACAGAAAGAATGACTTAAGGGGAACCAAGTCAGAAGAGGAAAGAAGTGAAAAGTGGTCATCTGTGCAGAGGAAATGAGCAGGTATGCATAGCAGTGACACTGGAGATTCATTTCTTGCTGGTGCTTAGATCTCCATGGTGAGATTACTTCTGGCAATAAAGTTTAAAAAAAGCCCTCAGAAACCTTGAAAAGATGTTTTGGAAATAACTTCTTTTCCTTGCATTTGATTGCCAGAGTAAGCAAAGTATTTATAGCTTTATAAATATTAAGATACACCTTTAAGCTTATGATTATGCTGACCTGTAGCTGCATTTCTACAGGTAAATGGTGGTCATGTCCATGAATTGTTGGTTGGGTTTTTTTTGGCAGAGGCCAGGAAAAACAACACTTATCTCAGCATCAAATTAATCCCTCCAGACACTGCCAGTGGTCATTCTTGAGACTTTAAAATGATCATTTCACTGATTCATTTACATCACTGCTCACAGTGCAGGGCTTGTAGCATTCTCTGTCATTCCTAGCCATTGGAAGGAGATGGGCTGGTGCATGTTCTGCATGGTGTTGGAGGAATAATTTTTCTGTAGTTGCCATGCTGTAGATATTGAACTTGAGGAATGCAAAATCAGCACTATTAACAACTCCAGGCTCTCAGATACTGTCACTAATGTGAATGTGAGTGCTGTGAGACCAGCACAAGGCAAGTTCTGAGGTTAAATGTTACATCAGTGATGCAGAAAATTTGTATTGACCATCTGCCCATTGAACCCATTAATGAATAAGCCTCCCAGTATCAGTGTGAGATGGGGAATGATCATCTCTGTTTAACAAGTGATAAAACTGGGCCCCAAAGGGCTCATGTAATCATCTCAAGTTATGCAGGAGGTATATAATAGAGCCAGCAGTGAACACCAGCTCACCTATCCCTGCCATTTGCACATCCCTGCTTGTGATCTCCTTTTCCACTGTGCCCTGTCCTGCATGGAGGGCATGCATCCACAGCTCTGCACTCTTCAGGCATGGTTTGAAGCAGCAGATTCTCTTCCAGAGCAGCTTTGAACACACAGTGAACCTGAAACGTGCATCGTGCTCATCCCCAAAGAACAAGAAGACACAGTGCAAAAGTGCCAGTGTAACCAGCACCAGATGGCCTTCACAAAGTGGGCAAGGTAGCAGAAAATGCCAAAAGGGAGGTGCTGCTGTTGTGACCTCTCTCTGGTTGTTGGCACAGTGTTGAGAGGAAGGCTCTGCAGCACAGAGAGGAGCTGCTGCTCCAGGACAGTTAACGCTCTGCCTTTCGCAGGCGTGCTGAACATCTCTCTGATTTCCCTTAGTAAATGTCAGGTCACATGTTGGCTGCTTGCATGCTAAAGCTGAAGTATAAATCATCTTCTCAAGTGACAGAAGATGTCATTTTTCCTTGCAAAATATTTTTCTAACGATCTCTTATGTAACTGTTACAGTTGTTGACATTTTCCTTAAAAGCCCTGTTCTTTTGACACTCCAGATTCAGTGGAAAGCTGTAGACTGGAATAGAGAATTCTTTTGCCTTTGCTTATACCTGTTTTCTTTACCATGAGTTAAAGAAAGGAATATTATGCATCTCTGACTCATGCTGTAGAAAGGTATTTTATTTTTAATACCATTAGAATTTTAAAATAAGGAGAAGGATAAACCTCAGCACAGGTGAATCTGAGAGTTAACCCACTTCGGTTACAGCAAGTGGCTATTAAAGTTTGATGGGCTGCTATCACTGGTAGTTCAAATATGATATGGTGATGTGGGGAGTGTAGGGAATGAGTTGAATGCTAGAGAAAGGCTATTGATTTTTGTGGAAAAAAATATAAAAATATAATTTTGATATGATAAAAAATCCATGATCCTCAACCAAAGATGTTCAAGTGGATATATCCATAGGAAAATATCAGAGTATATAGTTCTCATGTCTTGGGTTGTGTCTGCAAGAAGTGTGGCTGTGTCTTGGCATAGATAAAGACTGAAACCCATACTTTTTGTTTTATTGTGCCTGATTCCTGCTCAGTTTAAGGGTGATACTCAGGCATTAATAATCTGCCTTCCCTCTACCCTTACATGTCTGCAGAAAACCTTTGTGGTAGATGCAGGGTATTTTAAGACACCTTTAGGAGTCTGAAGATGTCCACACCGACAGGCTTAATCTCTCAAACCCAGGATCTGAATTGTTTGGCTAAGCATCCTATTGCTGTCCAAGAACTGTCATTTAAGGAGGGAAGTCAGCTCTGTTTGGAATGTTTTTGGGGAGACCAACAGCCAGGCTGCAGTGTGCCTTTGAAAGCCTGACTAGTTATTTTAGCATCTAAAGAACTAGAGTAACTGAACTTATTTGCCCAAGCTCATGCAGGAAATACACAGTACAGTGAAATGAATCCAATTTCTACACACCCAAAGGACCTTCCTCCTCCTGCTTTACTCTCTCCTCTGTTCCAGAGACTTCTTTTGCTGTGTTTTTGGAAGACAGTGCAATGCTTCTGTGAGCTGTTCTCATTAAATCCTTGTCTTGCTGCAAGCTGTAACACAGTGGGGCTCCCAACAGTGCTCTCAGAAAGTCCCCTAGTACACATCAGACTATACTGGGTCCTGAACCCTAGAGTCTCCAAAGGCTTACTGGATGATCTCCTTTTAAGACCTCTGTTGGTACCAGTTAGCTGAAATTCCAAACCACTGGCAGGTCTCAGAGATCTGCAAGAGTAGTGTCCCCAGTTGTGTATATCCCAGGAGATCTTCAAAGAAAAGGAGGATGATTAAAGTTTATGTCTTGAGCAGGAAGAAGTCAGAGAGAACATTTCCCAGTGTGCTTTTTATGAGGTTTTTTTTTTTAAAGGAAAAGTATTTTTCACTGACAGGCCTTTGTGATGATTGAATACACTGTGAGTTCTGTGTTTGCAAGCAGGCCTAGAGGAACACACTTTGCTTTTCTGCTGGAAGACTGCAGTCTTTAGCACTCTCAATATTAAGATTATTGGAGCCAGAGTTCCCTGCTGAGGTTACTAAAATGAACTTAAATCAATCTTGAAAAAAAGGCTGTAATAACCTGAATTATGGCCCCCAGTGCTAGACCTTTGCTAGGAGAGTGAGCCTAGCAACATGGGTTTTCACATGCTCAGCATTTCTTCCCATGCTTTTGCCACTTGTTAGCTATGTAGATTTTTACTAAAACCTCAGTTTCTGCAGGTCCTTTTCCCACCAATCTCTCCCTGTTTCAGTGAAGGTTTTTACATCATTCACATACATTTTTCTGCATTTTGAAGATGCCTAATTTGAGGAAGATTCTAGATTTCTAAACTAAGCTAAAAATGGGATCTTCCTTCCCTGTCTAATGACAACACAGCTCTTGTCAGCCCCACCAGATGGGGAAGATGAGCCAGAAAATAGCATGGTTTATTCAACCAACTTTATCCTTTCATTTTCACTTTTTCTGTCAGGAGGCACATGCCATTTTCTTTGCCTCAGTGTGGCATTTAAAATCCTGGCCTGTAAGTTTAGAAGAACTTGAGATTGGTTTTAATAAAACAGCTGGAGACATTTGGAGGATTCAGAGAGAAATGCAAATATCTGACAGGGGCTGCCTTCATTTTTGGCTAGAAAATCCAATGGGGAGTATGCAGGAGCAGCTGAAACTGATGGCATTGCTGATATTTCTCTAGGTTTGTGTTTTTAACAATGCAAAATTACAGCAAAGTCCACATGTGGCACCTTGTGTGTGGCCTGCAGCCTTCTGCCCTCCTTCTGGAAAGGTCACCTTGTGGCTTGAGAGGTTGTCTTTCCATGAGTAAGTTGTTACTGAGCAGACCACTAATACTTCTCCACAGCACCATGACTGAACCTTTATATGGGCTGCTAAATGATGTGGTGAGGACCACAGAGCCCACTGGCCAGAAGGAAGTGCTGCTGAGGAATGAGAGGAGTTAACCACAAAATATTTACCATTTTCATGTGCACAAAAAAAAAAAACCCAACCCAAAAACCCAATCCCAAAACAACCAGCTGCTGCAAACAGGATTTTCCTTCAGTGCTCTTTGTGCATTGTGGTTTTCCATCAGCTGCTGGAAAGGTTCTGTTCAGTGGTGATGGCAAACAGTGATTAACCAGTTCCTTCCAACTGCTCACTAATGAGCAGAAACCAAGTTGAACCAATTATTCCTATTGAGCTAAGCTTAAAAAAAATAAAAATCATGTAGTTATGAACATAAATGTTCTCATCTCAATCAAAACTTGCCCAGAATAGTGCACTTGGGGCTGGATGTCTTTCTTCAAGCTTATTTCTACTGGCAGAGGATATGACAAAGCAAATGCTAGCAGAATGTGATTATAGTTCTTAATGTAATTTAAAATTATTCCATTTTAAGTGAAGTACTGATGCACAAGGGCAGGACCTCTGAACCACATGCATTTACCAGCCTGTCCTAGGCAAAAGTAAGTGTCTTGTTGAGCTGCTGTTGAGACCTCCTATCTTCTCCAAAGCTGCTTTAAGACCTGAGCAGACACATCACTCAAGCAGAGTATCAGGGATTTCAGATTTATGGCATTAAGAGCTAATGGGAAGCACATTTGCTGTACTTTCATATTCCTAAGCTGTTTTACTCATGGCACTTCAAGGCCAAGTGGGCCCTGGGGTAGATGTGCTTTCAAATAATAAAAAAAAAATCAAATATTTCCAATATTAATCTTGAGAAATGTTTTAGGTATTGCCATCAGTGAGATGGTGATGGGGACCAGCAGTGTGGGAGGCAGCTCTGGAGGAAAGGATTGGAGGCCCTGATGCACTGGTTGATGCCAGCCAACCATTTGCCCTTGCAGCAAAAAGCCAACTCCAGCCAGCACCTCTAGTTCTGGGCACCCTGGTACAAGAAAGATGCCACCAAACTTCTGCCTAAAGTGACATCACAGAGAACATGGAGGCCAAATAACAAAATTCTCAAGGCTCTGAGTCCTGTCAGCTGAAATGGCAGCCACAGGAGGGTTCTTTATAGTCAGTTTTAATATATAGTGAATTTCAAAGAAGAGTTTTCAGTTTTTCTTTTCACAACCTCCAGATACCTGTAGCATATATCAATAAAGTTGTGCTAGTATTGGAAGCAAAAATTCCAGTGTTAGGCATTTGTTGTGATTTTATGGTGATATTAATTATATTTTTTGTTTCTTTTCTGCATACATCTTAGCCTTCAGAACTTCATTTTCTTGGCAGTGTTTTCCCAGTCGTCGTGAGGGATATTTACATTTTGTGGAGAATCTGACATGATGCATGAGTCCAGAAGCTGGAGTATTAAAAAGATAAGACTTTGCAATCCTGAGAACTGCTAATACCATTTTTTTTTTACAATTGAGGAAGAGATATTTTTTTTAATGGAACATTTCTATGCCTGTGTGTGACTCCATGACACGACACCCACCGTGGTTAGCAACAGCTTTTGTGTGTCATGGCTCAGGTTCCCATGCACCCCTGATGGAATGTATATTCATGAGATTCATGACATTTTCCTGCATCTGCTCTTGTCACAGATTTCATTTCAGAGCAGCCCTTCCCTGATGTAGCACACTGATGTTGTAATTGCCTTTCAGCTGCTTGTGTGATTATTTTGTGACACCTAGTGGATAAATTGATAGTGGTGCTCATTTGAATTTCCTTGGGGTTTGTTGTTTGGTTTTTTTTTTTTAGATTGTCTTGATAGACATTCTGGAAACTCATTTCACATTATGAACACACAGGCTCTCTTGCTTTCTTATTTGCTTTCTCTCTCCTTGTGCTTTTCCTCTTTAATTTAGCTCCTGGAATAACTTGCTTGGAGCCAGGTGAACAAATACCCAACACCAATCTTTAGGAAGTGCCAAGAGTCCCACAACAGTACCAGCTGGTAGATATTTGAAGATTTCATGATATTGTTTAGTCAGGATAATCTTAACTCATCAACTTTTTCTATATTTCTATTTTATTTTATTTTATTTTGTACCAAGTTTTCCATGGTGTGCTTCAAACAGTTCTCCCAGGGACTGAGCTTAGAGGAGTACTTATATTTACTGCACTATGAGGAGTCTGAGAAATACCCATTTCTTCACTGTTCTGGGAGATCTGATAAATAATTAAAATATTATTCCATACACACAAGAATGTTTACAGAATATTTACATCAAGAACCAGAGTCTAGAAATGCCTTCAATGCATGACCTACTTTCACAACTAAGATATATCTTGTGAAGTATATCTTAATTTACATGCCATGGATTCTGTGCCCGAAGCTTATTTAGAATCATTTCTCCTACAGGAAAATGCTGAAATATTGGCCAGTATGTTTGCTATAAATATGAGATAGAAAAGAAAAAGAATAGGTATTTTCA
Source organism: Ceyx melanurus (assembly GCA_024611195.1). Taxonomy (NCBI): domain Eukaryota; kingdom Metazoa; phylum Chordata; class Aves; order Coraciiformes; family Alcedinidae; genus Ceyx; species Ceyx melanurus. The sequence continues at coordinate 24,886 of JANHGL010003516.1, read as the reverse complement.
TATTACTCTTATTTTTTTTTTATATTGGTGAAGGGGAAATAATTCAGTTGCACCAAGCCTGCTTGTTGAGTTGTTCCTAGGAGTGTGCACACTTCTGTTTTCAGAATCTAGATTTTAGATTCTGAAATCCTCTGGCTTCCCAGAGCAGGTGTAGAACAGCAACTTACATGGTGGCTAAGGTAAGGTTGTGGTAGTTTTCAGTAACAGTTAAAAGGAACTGTAAGGCACATGAATTTGGAGATAAGAGGCTATGTATTTTTCATACACGGGGAATTGGAATGGAGCTGTGCAGAGAACATGAAGAAATTGATTTTTAAAGATCATCTTGGAGATCTTAGGTTTCAGCTTGTCAGTCTTCAGAGAAAATGTCTTGCATATTTCCCCTCCCAGGAGGCTCAGAATCAGAAGAGTAATACTAAACTCTGTCTTTAATACTGACTGACAGGGCACTCTTCCTGGGCTTTTCCTACTTGCTCATCCTAACAGCACTCTGGTGACTTTTATTTATGTAAAATGAGGGCCTGTAGCAACAGCATCATGAATAATGGACACAAAGAGCCACGTTGGCACTGCCCCAGTCACCCCTGGAGCTCCAAAAGCCCTCATCCTCCTTGGCATGTGGGTGCAAATGGTCAAACTGCAGCAAAAAATGGCCAGTTTTGGTGGTTTCTCCTCTGGCTGTACTTGTGTTTTGTAAAGCCAGTGTGGGCATTGGGCTGGGCAGTGTGCTGGGTGGCTAATGAGGCTGGGAAGCTCATTAGCTTGTGCAGTGAGTGCCTTCTCTCTGAGCTTTCTTTTCAGTGCCTTTGTTGTGCCCACAGAGTGGAGCACTCCAAATGGAAAAGAAGTTGATGAGAGCAGAGGCAAAGTGATGGTGACAAGAGCACATGTGTATGTGTTTTCACTCTTAACACAACTTGAGGCACTATCAAAGGGTGGTAACAGAGCTGCTACTGTGCACAGAGATCATCTACTGGTGCACCAAAGCAAAACAATCATGAAAAGGCAAAAGGGATGTCCTTTGGCTGGTGGAGGCTTCCCAGTGACATCTGGTGTGCCTAACAGGGACATGCACATTTCTAACAGGGTCAGTGCCAACACTTGCTCTTGCAAAAGGGCTTTGCTGAGCAGGTTTATAGACTCCTCCTGCCCCTGAAAAAAAAAAAAGAAAAAGTAATTGGAAATAAAAATCCTGCTGCAGTTTTGGTTTGCAAGACCTGTACAAGTGTTTTCCCTGTGTTAATGTCTGTGAACTTCCAGGCTTCTGCTTCTTGGCTCAGGTTGAAGCAGGTCCAGTGGCTTGAGCCAAAATACAGACCTCAGAACACCACTCTAAAATGGAAATGAATTCTAAGCTTTTAACAATACTTTAAAAGAAACAGGCTACATATATTGGTGATTTTATGCCAGCTTTTCATATAATGCTGTGAATGGTTTCAAATGTTATGGGTCTAAACTGATCATGACAAATTCAACAGTTTGTAAGGAAGGATTTTTTGCTTGTCTGCTGTAACACAAAACTTATTCTTCGTTAGCACTGCAGTAACTTTAGCCTGTTTGTGGTGAAAAATGTGGTGAAAAATGCAAGTGTGTGTTGATGCAAACATGGAGCTTTAGGCTATGTCCATGTAATGCTGGTTATTCAGCTCCTCAGTCTAATCCTGGTCACAGACTACTGATTTCCTCACTCCTTCTCAGCTGCTTTGTCTCACTAAAGGCTAAAATTTAAAATGAAAGCCTTATGGGGCAAAGGGCAAGAGACATTTTTCTACCAACTTAGAATTATTGGCACAGCTGCATTTCTGTAAAATGAATTTGAGTTTCTGGTTGAGGCTTAGAACATGCCCTGGCAGACATCCCCTCTCAGTGCTTAATTAAGTTAGGAATTGCACATACTGGTTTATTGCATGTCTTTTAAAAAGAAAACTGTTTCCAAGGATCTAGATCCATTTAATAGAGTTTTCCATAAAAGGAGTTTGTGGGTTGAGATTGGAGATGGCAGTTTTTAAGGTGTCAGATGAATATTGTATTCAGTCTTGTGACTCTGGTTAATGTTCTTTTCCTAGCTTGCATAAGGAACTGAAATAAATAACACTTCCTATTAGTGGTATCACATAGGTTTGACACTGTATAAATTGCATCTATTAAAAAGCAAAATCTACTTGAGTTAAAAGTCAGATGGCTTATTTAAGATTCTCTGTGTAGTAACAAGGTTTTTTTTCCATCCAAAATATGCTCAAAAACATGACTCAAATAATTGCTTGTGGGATGGCTGAGTAGCTACAGAAACTGGGAGACTGTGATCCTGGCTGTTGTGTGCAACAGTGAGTGTGACAAGGTGCATTTTTGATTTTCACAGAGCTCCAGGAGAAGCAGAGAAGACACTTTTGAAGAGTTGGGCATCATATATCCAGTCAAAGATAAGGCTGCTCAGTTTTGTGTTGAGATGGAAAGCAAATCCAGGTAAAGTCAGCTGAGTTGCACAAGTTCAACTCTTAAAAAAAAAAAGAAAAAAAAAAAAGAAAGGACAGTATTATGCTCAGCATCCTAAAATAAGCAAATATCTGGAGGATGTGTCATTAATGTTTAATTTTTGTGTCATCTGCATGAATACAATCTGCATTAGAGCACTGAGATAAATATGAATGCTTAGGAAATGCTCACTGTAAGAAAGGTGTTAGGTGGCCTTTTTATTCTTCACTATCTCTGACAAGAGAAAACAAAACTGCCACGTTTTCTTAGCTTTTTCTCAACAAGAAACAATCCCTAATTTGTCACAGCTTTGTCTCCTCTTCCTGCAGACACTCATCTCCAAGATCACCCAGCCCTTGCTAGGATATCAGGAATACCTGGCAACGTGGGTTTTTTCTTTTATAAGACTTACCTCACGTGCCCCTGACAGATTTGCCACTTCCACACAGGTTTGGCTCTCTCCTGGACTCTGCCTTCAGCCTGATGTCTGGCTGCTGCTGATGAGGAGGAGGAGGGTGCTCCTGCAGCTGTCCCTGTCAAACCCATCTTAGACCTGGGCAGAAAGCCCAGGAGCAAAGGCAACTGCACTCCCAGGAAGCAGAAAGATGATGCTGAGATAACATGGTAGGTAAATATTTAAGTCCTACAAAAACAACTGGCTGGTGATACACTGAGCAGTCCTGCATTCCTTTTGGAGGGTGTATGTTAAAAACACATCTCTGCTGAAACTTGTATTTACTTCAGTCTACAAGGGCAGCATCCAGAGCAGCCAGTGGTTTTGCATTCTCTTGGCCTTTTTTCCCCCCCTCATGCATACCTTGTTGAGATTTTAGCAACAAACATGAATTATTGCAGAGCTCAGAGACATTCAGCCAGAGTTCTGACTCATTTCACAGCTGCTGCTTTCTCCCAAACATTTGCAGTTACATGATGACAATGGGTTCAGTAAATATGTAAAGTTATTTATTCAATAGAACCATGACACAGTACCTACAATGTTCTGTGTAATAAAGTAGACAAAGATGAAAAACTTAATTGAAGATGAAAACCTTCTGTGTTTGTAAATCATCCAGAGGTTGGGAGTGGAAGGTGCTGTGAAATCACAAAACACGTTCTATGTTGTCCCAGACAGAGTCTGTTAATTAGGCTTTTAATTAAATAAATACCCTACTTTAAGACTGTCCTCTTTTCTATGACATCATAGAAATAGAAGACTTGGTCCTTTTAAAAAGTGACTGCTGAGGTTATTTATTAACAGCAGTTCCAAGACATTCTTCAGTGAGCAGTGAGAACTGGAATATGGAAATGTCATCTTTTACCTGGGATTAATCAGTTTCTAAACTAGATACATAGCTCTTGCCAGATATTCTGCATGCATGTCATAGAAATAGAACAAAATGAACATGCATTTTTCTTTCATTAAGTATTTTTAACTTCACTTTTCTCTGGTGATCTAGTCAATTAAATAAGTTTATGAGCAGCATGTTAGAGAAGAAGACTAATTAATTTAGGCATTGGATAAAGAACATCCTTCTCCATTTTTGTCTAACAAGTGCTGCTAATACCCATAATAACAGATCTATAAATCAGTATTGCACCAAGTTTATGATTCTTTGCAAAGAATTATCTCAGTATCTTTGTGAATTAGCAAAGCAGGTTCTTCATCCAAAATTTCTGTGTGTTGGAGGTGTTTGAGTCTGTGGGGTAGTTTGGGCTTTTCACTACTGTGATGTTCCTTTTAATGCCAGGTTGGTCCTTTGAGCTCTTTTCACTGGGCCATCCAGCATAAAGAATGACAATGGTGAAAAGTTACAGTGTTTTATCCTCCCTCCATAAAGCAAATCCTTACATGAAAGTCACACTTGGAAATAAGTTTTTCCAGAGGATTATTCACAGAGTAATTGACCTTGTCAAAAAGCTGGCACTCAGAAAATGCAGATATTTGAAACCCTTAAGTACATCAAGAAAACTATCATGCTTTCTGCTGCAGAGCCTTCCAAATGGCTTTCTTTCATAGTGGTTAGAAAGAGGCTTCAGCTGCTGGGTTTTCCCAGTTTACATGAATGAGATGTTGAAATGTCTCATGCTATTCCTTCTTTTAATATACAAATAAGATTAGAATGCATATCCCCTTTGACCTATGAGGGCACTGATGGTCCAAGATGGAATCTGGGGTTGTACAGTATTTCCTCCAATGTGTGGTGTCAGAATGGACAGAGCCTCCTCATTCCTGTTCCAGGTGTGACCATGTCCCCCTTTATCTCTTGCAAAGTGGGGGTCCCCTATGGGCTGTGGGGTAGCTGTGGTAGTAAAAACTGAGTAAGAATGCCAGCTCTGTGCCTTCTTCTCCTTGAGAAAATGCTACTCTTGGCTTTTGAACAAGCTCTCACTCCTCATCTCTTGATTGTTTCAATATGCAGTGAAACCAAATTGATAAGTCTGTCTTTTCTTTTGCTCCTTTCTTTTTAGGTCCCCATATCAATTGTGCTGCAAGTGGTGACAGATCACTTCAGTTACCCTGAAATGTGACCTGCTGCCTTTTTGGTGAGATCTGCTTCATAAGGAAACATCCCATTAGTTTATCTGTTTGTGCTTGATGTATTTCGATTTATCAACATTTATTGTTAACAGTAAGTTAGTCATTTAAGTTGAGTTATTTGATTTAACAGCAAATTATTATATAGCTTATATAGGAAATTTATCTCAGTTCCACTGCTTTAGATCAGCCCTGAATGAGAAGTGTTGTAGTCCCTCAGACCAGGTGCTGGGGAGTAACTGCCTCCTCAAACTGTGGAGTAGGAGTAGGTGTGAGGTGATGCTACACTGGCAGTTTTGCCTTGAAGCAAAGGCCCTGTGGCATGGTGGGGTCTGTTTAGTTTGGCCACTGCTGGAGAGCTGGGGTTCTGCTCCCTGAGGAGCAGGCTGTTGGCATAGCCACTGTTCCCTCTCCATCTGGACATACCTTGTTGGCTCTTGGGGATTGACTCAGCAGAGCTTGTGGAATCCAGTTAGAGAAACTCAGCTTTTCCCCTGCAGGGCAACAGAGGGAAATCTTGGGACTGTGTGAAACAATCCCTCTAAGTCAGCATCCCCTCTTAAGTCATGGCAGTGCCTCTCTGGAAGTGACAAAGCTGGTTTGAGAAGATGGAATTGTGTCAGGGCTGGAAGTGCAGAGGAGTATTTATTACAAACAAAATGCTGTGTCCTCTTTCCCCTTGTGTCCACTGACATGACCTGGCAAGTTGCACACCTATTAAACTTCCCAAACCTGGAGCATTTTGCTCCTTAAGCAGAACGTCCACTGGTATATAACAAACTTTCTGATTCCAGACTGTTAATGTTTGTCTCCAGAGTTTTTTTTTTTGTCTTCTAGGCTGTCACCAAGCAATCCAGCTGTCTGGGAAAACAGCTTGTGTTTTCAGCTGATCAGAGTCTGACTGTCCTTTGGGGTGAGGTAGTAGGTTGTATAGTTTTAGGGTTCTGCCCTGCCTGTCAGATAACTATACAATCTACTGTCTTTCCTGAAGTGGCTGTGATACCATCGTTGGATGTGTCTTCAAAAGGCCAAGCAAGGATTTTTCAACTGGCACATTCCCCTGGCCCTGCCTGCCTGTTGCATTTGGTGCTTGTAAGGGGGTTCTGAAAGTACACAAATGTTCTTACAGTTTGTTTAGATTCCTGCCTTTCCCACTGAGCTTCTGAATCCATTTCCCATTTGTCATTTGCTCTGAGAAAGGGAGTGTGAGTGGCAGGGCACAGGGGTGTGAGCTCACTCACACTCAGCTGTCCTGGACTGCCATGAGAGTGGTCATTTGGAAGCAGCTGACCTGTTCCTCTGTTGCTTTGTGGCATTTGTGTTCATTTTGAAGGGAAAATGCCACTTTGGATTCAGCAGCTATTTAAATCCTCTTTGCATAGGCTGTTTGGGAAACTGTGAAGCAATGAGTTGGCCAGAAAACGAGGAGGATGTCTTCCAGTTGCTGCCCTGGAACTGGTAAATGCTTGAGCCCTAAGTAAAGAGGTTTCTTTAACAGTTTTTATTCTTTTTACACTGATTTAACTTGCTTTTTTATCACATAACACTAATCTGGGAGGGACAGTTGTTATGTCTCTGGAGTCATCCCACCAGTCCTGACTGACTTCCAGGTAGAACTGTGAAGAAGGACCAAGAGGATGTAATTATTTGGTCTTTTTTAAGCTGAGAAGTGTGTGGCTAGAAAATACTAAGGGAATCTTACATGCAAATGGTGAAATACTAGTTTCCTTCAGAAGATGCACTTGATGCTCTAACAGGATGAGGTAGTAGGTTGTGTGGTTTCAGGGTAGTGATTTTTGCCCCAATCAGGAGATAACTATACAACCTACTGCCTTCCCTGATAAGTGGCATAACAACATCAGTATCTTAATTCACAGAAAAATGAGAGCTAAAATATACTTCTGAGACCAGCAAAGTAAGTCTAGATACAGTTGTTATCCTGTCCCTACTAGCTCTCAATTTAGTGTCTCTTATTTTTTTTTAATAACTGCTGGCAAAACAGTGGGGGGGGGTTAACATGAAAATCCAAATTAAAGGAGCTTTGTTTATTTCAAAGTGTGTCTGCTTTTGATCTGTTTCATTTCTGGTTCATTTGAGTGAAGTTATCAGGGGAAATGATTCCAAAAAACGTTGTGAGCTTGCATTCAAGATGTTTTTATTTCCTTGACATCAATGTCTGACTACAGGAACTTCTGAGCAGCAACAGGCTGGTTTTGTTCAACATTACTTCCCCCTCAGGGATCACTCCAGTGATTTACAGAGAGCACCAGATTAAGTCACACAATGTTCTTCAGCAGGTCAGCTTTATATTACAAATAAAAAGCTGTAACAATAAAAATTGAGGGCCAGATTTAAAAAAAAAACTAAAAACCAAATGTTGATTTGGTGGTCCCTGAATTTCCCATAAGCAGGCTTTTTTTTTTTCATGGTATTTAAATACCCCAGAAGAGAATTTTCAAATTCTCACACAAATACCACGTGTGTGTGGACTCAGGTGGTGTTTGAGGTCATTCAACACCTGAAAACAGGGGTTTTGTTAATACTTTAATGGAAGTTAGGGATGTTCTTTGACTCCTGTTCATAGATAAAGGCTGTTGGTCCAAGAGGAAAAATTGCTGTGTCTGAATCTGGGCAAATAGGTGATCCTGTGGCTGGTTTTAATCTTCTCTTTTCTTCTTGCTGTTTAAAAAGGAGCTGCTAATTTAAAACTGCTGTAAGGATACTGAGCATGCTGGCTGTGTTCAAGGGCTGCAGGACGTGCAGTGCAGATTCTGAACTCTCTGGTGCTGAAAATGCAGACTCCCAGCTGCAGTGTAAACATCACTGAACATCACTTCTCTAAGAGTGTGAGTAGTGATGGTGTTCTGTGGAGCTTAAAACATCCCTCCCCCTCCAGGACATAAAGCTGGCCAGTTCAGTCTTGCATTCTGGAAATACACAGCAAATGTTGTGTATGGGAGAATGGGGTGAGCAGAGGGAAAATGCTCTCCATTCCACAACAGCCTCTTAGATCTCTGAAGTAATTTTAAAACCTTTTGGCTCTGCCTGGGTCAGCATTTTGTTCTTGGTAATGAGCTGTGAGTTTTCAGATTCTGGTCATTCTGGCAATCCCATTAAAACAAAAGGGCCCAAAAATTGTGCAGTGTTCTCATTGCTAGGATCTGCAGTGAGTGTAAAAACATCTGCCTATATTTAGCAGAGTGTGAGCCTGCAGTTAATCAGCTCTGTCCTTAGCAGTAGGTGTCATTCAGGAACTCCAGGAGAAACTTGAAAGCCCAACTCTCTGCAGAACCAAATCTTTTCCAGAACTGTGCACTGAAAATGTTGGTATCCAAATGTTAAGTAAGTAGCTTGGGCTGCTGGAATGATGGTTAAAAACAAGCTGCTTTCTGAAAACTCAAGTCAGAATTGCTTGTGGAGGTCACGTGCTGTTGTGTTGCACACCTTCTTGTGCTCCCACTGGGGGACAGCTGCTGAAGAACACAATGAAATAGTGTTAATAGTGGTAGAACAACATGCACCACTCAGAAGCAGAGCTCCAAGCATGTTGGCAGTTACCATGGGTGTGACTTGCACAGCAGTTTGCCTGGAGGTGGCACAGCAAAAAACCTGTTTGGTCTTGGAGAGGGTTTTGCAACTAACACTGTGCAGTTGTCATGATACCAGTGTATACCAGTTATGGGAATCATGGTTTGGTATTACTGGGGAAATAAAAGTCTCATGAAATAACAACAGCAAATCAAAAGGGGGAAGGGAGGGAGGATACCAAATTAGATGAAAACTGGTAAAAGGCAGGGTGATGGTTACACAAACTGGAATTGGACCAGCACTCCACAGTTAACCCACATATGCTTGGGGGGAAAGAAACCCCAGGGATAGCAGCAAACAATCATCCAGGCAGGAAGGTGCTGCAGAAGGAGCACTGCAGGAGCAGGGGTATCTTTAAGCCTCTCTGTGCATGAGAGGTGTTGGCTTTGCTGGTCTTTTCCCCTCTAGCTCTCTGCATTAGTCTGGATTACTACTTTAATTAATGCACTTAACAGAAGTATGAGAGCTGAAGACCAGCTGGGTGCATGCAGGGACCAGTCAGTAACAAGTTGTGCCTCACTGATAATGGTTGGATGGTTTTTAAGCAAAAAAAAAAACAGCACTGACTTTACTTATTAGGGAAAAAAACACCTCAATTTGCTTTTTAGACTCAGAGACTTGACAAGGACCTTAGCTCCAAGAAGGCAAGAGCCTGCCTGGCTGCACCCAGGAAATCCTGCTGATGGCATCAGGTGCAACTGCAGGGTGTGTGTAGCCCACAGCAAAAAAGGCTGTTGAACTACATGGAAGAGCTGAAGGAATGTAGAGTATTAACATTTTGAAGTTGTATTGTCATGGCTCTGATCCTTATGGCTCAAAACAATCCATGAGGGTGTCAAGGTATTAATTTCCATTACAAATGCAATGGGAAATTGGAGGAGATGTCTACAAGCATCTGGGATTGGGTGACTGGGATGCCCAGATCTCACCAGAATAAAATCAGTGCTGGCAATGATTAAAAGAGAAAGACATCAAAAAACCTAGGCCAAAATACCCACAGATTTTCAGATCTATGTTGAAGTCACTTTGGCACTTTGTTTTACAATTAACAGCAATGATTACTGAGTCATGCTACACATTTGATGGTGTGAAGGCTTTTGTGTGGCTGTGGGATACAGTTCCTGGTGTCCAGCACAGATCAAAACCAGATGGGTAACCAGGTTAAGAGACAACCAGACTTTAACTAAGTTCCCTGATGTGGCTTATGTTTGTATTCCAGCCAGGACCTGAGGCTCTTAATTGAGTTTTCCCTGTCCAGCTTGTGTATGCAAATACAAGCAATAATATTTCCATCCTGGAGGAGCCCAAGTGAGACTACATAATGCAAACAAAGACATGAGTGTGTTAAAAGTTCTCTCAATCAGTCAAAAGTGTGCAGCAGTTTGCATATTAGTATATGTTTTTAATTAACACTTGGAAGAGAGCCATGAACAGTTGATGCACTTAGAACTAACACAAAGTACCTTTCTTAAATGCTTGTCATGGAAACATCTAAACTGAAATTAATTCCTGATAAGGCAAATTGGCATTTGCCTTCTGCAAAAAAATGGCAACTTAATCCTTCCTTTACACAGATTTTTCAAACGTCTCAGGTTTTGTGATGAAAACATCTTGGTTTTTTGTGAAATTGAAGAGTAAAAACAGTTTGCAGCTCTCAGGGCTCTGGGAGGTTTCAATCTAATCTCAGTCTTCACAGTCCTTCCTGAGCAGATTATTGCCACGTGGGTGAACACATGCTCCTCTCTCTGGATTTATCCTGAATTTGATGCTGTCTCTCTTATATCTGTTAAAAAAACAACCCTGTGAGCTTGACAAATGGTGCAGCAGCAGTGACTGAAACTCAGATGGGGAATCCCATAGGTGCCACTTTTATTTGAGCTTGGCTTGCTAGCTGGTTTCATTGACCTCTGCATATGATACACATGGTTACAACAGAAAAAACTTTTTTTATCCTCTGAAGTTTCAAGTTTCCACATGTCCAAAACATGTATTTTCTTCTTCTCCACTTTTTTTTTTCTATTTACTACAGCTAAAATGAAATTATTGTTGGCCCAGGATTTAATGATTCACCTTCTATTTCCCCATCTTTTCAGAACTGAGAGTCTGAGTTTGAAAGTTCAAATGGATAAATTAGGGTTTGAAGGAAGGAAAGGGGAAGGGGAAGGGGAAGGGGAAGGGGAAGGGGAAGGGGAGGGAAGGGAAGGGAAGGGAAGGGAAGGGAAGGGAAGGGAAGGGAAGGGAAGGGAAGGGAAGGGAAGGAAAGGAAAG
>JANHGL010003516.1:0-13922 GCA_024611195.1 Ceyx melanurus | reverse complement strand
AAAGGAAAGGAAAGGAAAGGAAAGGAAAGGAAAGGAAAGGAAAGGAAAGGAAAGGAAAGGAAAGGGGAAAGGAAAGGAAAGGAAAGGGGAAAGGAAAGAGGAAAGGAAAGGAAAGAGGAAAGGAAAGGGAGAAAGAAAAGTAGAACTGTTGCTCAACCTGCTTCCACATTTCTGATGGAGGAGCTACATCTACAGTAGTTTGGGTGAACACATAATGAGAAATGGGCATCACTCATAAAAAGCTCAAACAGAAACTGCTCTTCCCTGAGGAAGGCATATTCCTGCCCACAGCTCCTGAGCCAGCTCAGCATCTCCAGCTGCAGGACACAGTTTGAGATCCCTGAGCCAAGCCACGTGGTGACTCAGTTCTGAGAGCAGATGCCAAAGGGGAGGTGAACACCTCGCACACACCCGGGAGCAGCTCTGGGCTTTGCTCCAACCTGCCTCCACACAAATCCACAGCTGTAAGGCACGTTCAGCAGCTCCTTTGCTCCAAAGGCAGCAAGGACAGGAGGTGCGTTTCTTCCCTCAGAATGTTGAAAGCGTTTTTATCCCTGCCCAAGCCTGAAGAACCCTAGGGACTCCTTTTAGTGTGTGTGTGTAGATGCGTTTAATCAGCACGTGTTGTGTTACTCCTTAGATACTAAGCGTTTCTCCCTTAGTTGAGAAGCTGAAAGGCTGAGCGGGGAGAGGACGGAGAGCCTGAGGGGGGTCACCTGCTGCTGGCTGAGGGCGCTAAGGGCGGGCAGGCCGCTCCCGCTCGGGGAGGGAGGGAAAGGCTGTGTCCCCGCTATCCCACCCCGGCAAGGGAGCACCGAAGCAGGGGGGGGCGGCTCTGCTCTAGTGAAGCACCTCCGCCCGAGGGGAAGCCCGATGGGGGGAGCACCGCTGCCCGAGGGGGGCCGAGGCCTAGTGGCCGCTGCGGGCGGGCGGGGCCCGGGGCCAGGCCAGGCCTCCCGCCCAGCCCCGGAGGCCGCTCGTTCCGCCTGCACTTTGGCGGGGCTGATTTACGACTCCCTCCGAGTGCCTGGGATCGAGTTATAGCCCCTTCTATTACACGGTGCCTTCTCCGTTAGGCTTGTTGCACGCCACAGATTTATGAGGGCTTTTAAGGCAGGCAGCACGTAGAGAAATACGATCTTAAGAAAATAGGGAAGGGACCAAAGGAGGTCAAAGTGTGGGAGCTGAACAGCTAGATGCTGAGCCAGGATTTCCTTTTCTTTACTGCTCACACCTTTGCAAATCTCCAAGTGGATTTTGGCCGTCTCAGAACCATCTCCATTGGGATTTTCCTACTCAGTTGGAGTTGGTAACACACTGAGGGGTTTTGCCATCAACAGAACTCTTTTACTGTGCTTTAGCCACCTGTAGGAGATCCCAAAATACCAAAATAAATGAATTTTAGATGCAAAGATCCAACATTCATCCAAAGGTGCTTTCTACCTCGTGCCAGCTCTTGCAGTGGCACCAGCCTATGCCATTCTGCAGAGCTCCTCTGCTTTTGGTGCTGAAAGAGAATCATTTGTGGTAATTTTTCATAGAGACATAGAGCACAATCCATGCCTGGTTCTGTTGTTGTGATGAGGAAAGTCATGCCTTAAGTAATTCTGCTTTATAGCATTATTTGTATATATTTGTCAGTGATTCCACAACTCTAGCACGTAAGAAAAAGGCTCCCTACCTTTCCTCTACAGATGGATAATGTGAAACCTTGCAGCACATGCAGGATGGCATGAGGTCAAGGGCATAGCTGTGAGCAGTCACCTGCAGGACCACAGGCTGCATTAAACACTCTGCATCATGATGCAGAGCTGATAGGAGGGAGGAAAGCTGTAATTACAGCCAGCATCTACTGTTGAGACCCTGGTCTTGAAACAGAAGCCAGGAAGAGGAGCTGTTCTGCCTCTGAGGTGAGTGCCATAATCCCCTCCAGCTACAGTATCATTTCCTTTGTTAGTAAGTGAAGTTCTGGTCTGTACTGGGACATGTACTATTTAATATCTTCATTAATGATATTAACAGTGGGATGGAGGCACCATTACCAAGTTCACAGCTGACACCAAGCTGAGTGGTGCTGTGGAAAGGCTGGAGGGATGGGATGCCATCAGAGGGACCTGGATAGGCTGGAGAGGTGGCCCAGGTGAACCTCATGAGGTTCAACAAGGCTAAGTGCAGAGTCCTGCAGCTGGCTCAGAACAACCCTCACTATAAATACAGGCTGGGAGAGGAGGTGCTGGAAGCTGCCCTGCAGAGAAGGATTTGGGGGTGTTAGTGGAGGAGAAGAAGCTTGTTCCAATGTTGTTTTGGTGAGTGATGTCATCAGAGGATCCCACTTGTTTGCAAGTCCTAAACATATTGTCCTTGGCTTAATCTTTTATTAGTGATGAGGAGGAGATGAGCAGGGAATAACTGCATCCTACCTCAGGCAGTGAGAGACCTATGGAGGGCTCTCTGCCTTTGGGGAGATTCAAAATGATCAGAAAGTGATGCTTTTTTTTGCCTTTTTTTTTTTCCTGAGCAGTTGTGGTTGAACTGTTTGGTTTTCTGTTGAGTGCCTTTGGCAGCTCCAGGAGCAGTGAGAGTCTTGTGTGGATGAGCACAGCACTCTTCACTAAGGATGGATTAATTTTATGAAGGGACTTTTTCACTTAAATTTAAAAGGTGTGAAAGACTTTTTGTCATGTTAGGACAGTGTCTTAAAAGAGTTTTGGCAAGCAACTGCCCAGTATTAGACTGGCTTTCATTTAGATGGTGTTGTCTTTGGTATGCTTGCTGTGCTGTAAGGATTTGGCTTGAAAAGAACATTGTGGGGAATGAAGAGGGTGAAGATAAATCTGCTAGCTGCTGTGTGTGTGGCTGCCCCACTTTGGCCAGGGGTGGATCTTCAGCTGAAAGCACTCTCAAGTTGATAGCAGACCTTGCTGGGTATAATTAGTCAGCTTGCTAGTTAGTAATCTTTGCATTATCTTCCTCAGAGGCTGTTCCTCTTGTCAGGAGACTCTTGCCCTTGTGCTTGATTTGTGCTCTCAATTATAACAGTTCCAGTGGGACACATAACTTGGGTTTTATGATAGAATGAAATGATAAAAGCCATAGCTTAAACTGTATTGCACCACTTGCTGGGCTGGGCTGTGCATATTTCAATCAAGAAAGGTCACCACAGAAGGGGGCATGTGATGTCTTTATCTGCCCAACAAGGGTAGTGCTGTAAGCTCCTACAGACCAAGACTGACTGCCAGTTTAAGGACATGAAGCCTCAAGTTTTTATTTAGCATGGCTAGGCTGTGTTCTGACAACTGTCAGGTGCTGGTTAACTGCCCACCAGGAGCTGAGAAGACTGAACCTTTCCCACTAGCTGTTCCTTTCTGCTTAACACAGCCCCTTGTTTCCTGTGCAGCCCAGAACTCCAACACACACCATGCTGCTGATAAAGTAATAACAGAAATTACCAAGCAGTTATGAGCTTTGCAAATGTTTGTTCTTCTTTGGGTGGCAAATCTAGATCCAGCCTCTACGTGGGGAGAAACCAAAACCTCCTAAATAGAGCTTTAGTTGTCTGCTTCACAGCTCCAAGCAGCACAGAGCCATGAATCAATAAAGCAGGGCTATAAACACTCTCCTGGCTCTGTAGCATACTTAATCTCAACCAGGGGCTGCAGTAAACCACAATTCCCTTGCTGCAATAAATGCTGCAGACTCCAGAGCCAAGCAAAAAGTTTAATTAAAAGCAAACTGATATATCTAGATATATGGATCTATCTGCTGACACAATCTCTTACTCTTGCATCTGAAATATATATGCCCAGCCTCTTCTGGAGACACTGGATGATTTAGATTTCAATTTCACTTAAGAAGCCCCTCAACTAATACTGTCCAGAGAGTGTCTGTGTGCACAATACACAGTTTCTGTTAACTAAATGCATTAAGCTCCCATCTCTTCCCATGCCCAGAGCATCAGCTGTTGAGTTATTTGCCTAATTTAAGGGGCTCAGCAACATTTCCCTGGGCTCTAAGTAGCTGGGTGTTGCTGAACTTCCAGGAGCAGCCACATTTGGCAGCTTGTGGGTCTGACAGCACAAGATGTTTTGGCTTTAAGAAAGCTTGGCAGCTTTGAGGGAGTGTCTTGCTGATGCTTTAGCATCCCACAGAGCAGTGTGGAGCTTGGGCTGTGTGCTCTACAAGCAGCTGCCCTGCTTCTAGAATCACCAGGCTTTTATGTCTTGGGGCTCTGCACCAAATTCCCTGCCCCTCTTGCCCCAGGCTGGGGTGGGCAGTGACAGCTTGGTGCCTCTTGTGCCCCAGTTCACCAAGGCATTGCTGACTTACCCCAAACCATTCCCAGAGAGAGCAGAGAAATTGAGTTCCACTGCCCTGTTACAAGTGTTAGAGCACACACAGCTGCCCCAAAGCTCTTCCCCTCTCCCCCCCATCCTTTGCACATGGAAACCTTGCTGCATATTTAACAAAGCCTGTGATTTTTGTACTGGGTCACCTCTCTTGTTGACACTGGAAGCATCTGTGGAGTGGCACACAAGCAGCCAAGGGTGCCAGGGTGGTTTTGGTGCCAGTCATTGCACTGAGCATCCCTGGGAGCACCACGGTGTGTTTTGGACTTGGGTAAATTCCAACCATGGGCTTTATTTTTTTTGGTGAGCCAACTAAAACAGCAGAAGAAATGTTATTCCTTCCGTGCCTAGCAGTTGCAAGCCTTTCAGAAGAGAAAATGCAGTGAGCTGGCTATAAATAGCAGCCTGACTAAAATTAGATGGAACTGGCAGGCTCCCTCCAGTGAATGGGAGCACTGTTAATATGCTCATCAGGTACTGGCAGGGCTCCAGATCTGACAAGGAGCAAACTTTCTGTGCCTGGAAAAATGAGCAGAAATGGCTGAGTGAGTGGGGCTGGGGCTGTTTTTGGAGCTGGATAATCATGTCAGCAGCTGATGCTGATCCTGTTTAAAAGCAGTGCTGCACTAGGGGGTGTTTCTCCATGGTCCTCACTGCAGTGCTGTGTTCACACCAACTGGAAGTGCAGCTAAATCTAGAGAATCAAAAAGTGTGGGCAGTGATTTAGGGGAAAATCTACACCAAGATACTCAGGGAATTTAAACCTAGCTGGGTAACAGTGTAAATTTATCTGCTCCTGGGTGTTTTCATTCAGAAATGGTTAAGGTTTCTCTACCACGTGGTGAAGTCACTGAGCAGGGAATGAAAATACAACTGGATGGTACATGGGGTGCTCAGGACTAATCTGCTGCCTGTTCCCCTGCTGTGGAAACACCAAAGCTGCCACTGGGCTTTCTCCTGCTCTAAATAAACCCTGTAGCATAGAAAGTGCCTTCATGGTCACAAAATGGTAGAGAAACTTCAAAAGCACAGATGCTCTAAGCTGACCTCTCTCCATGTAGCATCCTCAAATGCAATCACTTTGCTCCTGTAATCAATCAACCTACAATTCTATATATAGCACTTTTTTTTCCCCCTAAAAAAATGAAGTTACCTTGTACAAAGGCACCTTGAGGACACTGTATTTCCACAGGGAGGTCAGAGCAAAGCAGCTGATGAATTGTGAGCTTATTATAGTGTCTCTCTGTGTTGATAAACCATTAGTTGCCTTCAGTTTAATTCACTTTGAGCAGGAATTAAATTAAGATAATTATGGCCAGCTGACTCCTAAATGAGTGTCCACAGAGAAATTATATGTGCTTGAGTTATATTCACTTTAAGTTCACATCTTTTTTTGTTAATTCTCTTTGACATCTTGTCTGGGACAAGCTATTGGGTATCCTGGGCTTGTGCCAGAGCACCTTAAAGATAAGGAAGGAGATTTTTAACTAGTCTCAAAGGACAAAAATCTGATTCTCAGAGGCTTCTAGATAAAAATATTATATAAATGTCTCTATTAAATAGAAAAAATAAGTCAAACATAACAATGTTTAGATAGAACTATGATAATTTAGCATTTTTTAATGAGAAACACTAAAATGAAACAATTTAGTACTTGGTCTGTGCCCTTCTCAAATCAGCACTTCTTAGCCATAAGGAAAACAGATTTATCCCTGTTATGTCCCAATTAATCTGATCATTTAAATGGGCTAAAATATTTGCTGTCATAGCTGTTTTTACAGGACCCATATCCTCATATAGCTGCATCAAGTTGTTTTTAATGTACAAAAATATTTGAATCATACATAATTTCATTTTCCCTCTTGCTCCAGGAAATAAACATAAATTATTCTAATTCCAACTCAGAAATAATGACCCTTTCAAACTACTGTTGCTTCACAAAAGCTACTCCAGGCTTCACAAAGCTGCAATGAAAAGTAGGTTTAAACTTAGCTTGCAGATAATGTTTTTGGCTTAGGAGACAAATACAGACTTCTTGGACATAGTAATAAACTTTAAGATTCAAGAATCAAAGGTAAGAAGCAAAAATAGCCTGGATTCTGAACGGGGATGTCAAGAGAAAAAAAAAAAAAGAAACAAAAAACTAGCAAAGCCCCTCATAAAAGTTCCAGCTCCACTTCACAAATGCAGATTATTTTGTATTTCCAGCTTCTTCTCCACCCAGGGCAGCACCATCAGCTGCTGGTGAGGCGCTGCCACTAGAGGTCAGGTGTTTATCACTCTCTGTGTCACTAGAAACCGACTAGAGCATCACTGCAAGCTGCCCAAAGCTCTTCTCTGCTGTCCTGATGTGGAGAAATAAAGACAAATGGGAGGTCAGAGTGAGGATGGATTGTGACTTTACACCGAGGTACAGGGAATGTACAGAAGTGAAGTCCATTTCCCATGACAGTTCAAGTCTCTTCTCAGTTACCTGATGCTGTTTCAAAACTTTTCACTTTATTTTGTGTTGGAACACAGCAGTCTCCCAGCTATTCAAGAGACTAATACTCTGGATTTGAGTTGTAGGGGTTATGATTTAGCAAAATACAGGTTCTGGCCATCTCTCAGGATCTGGTCTCCCTGTGAAACCTCAGAGGTGAGTCCTTGCTGCTTCTGCTCCAGAAATCTCTGATGGTTTCAGAAGAAAGAACAGAAATCACAAAGCTTGGAGTATCAGGTGAATTAGGAAAAAGGAAAGAATTGTGTTTATTTGGGGTTTTATGGGGCTGGTATTTTTTGTGCTAGCTGATTTAAGTCTTTCCATTCTTGTCCAAAACACAGATGGAGATTCTTATGAGCAGCAGAGTAGAAAGTGGGTGCAAATTGGTTTATGTCCTTTTTTTTTTCTTAGTCTCTCCACCTTGTTTTTACCATGGCTTGATGCAACCTAATCACTGGTACAAAAGTCCAGTTACTCAACATCTGTTTACTTCATGCAAATATTTTTGTTCTGATAGAATTGTTGCTTTGGAGGATGGCAGGATTGTCCTGTTGCTATTTTAAACCAGCTGATGGTAATATGAACCTACTCACAGGGCACTGCAGAATACTACTTTATGGTTTGCTAAAACTGGACTTACAGTTTACTTTAGTGGTTTTAATGGCTAACTTGCTCAGATTCTGCTGCCTCTGCCTCTTTGTCAGCTTCTCAGAACATCCTTGGAGGATGTTTTGTTCCTATCACAGAGAAGATGTTTCTTTTTTTTTATATTTAAATAATTCAAGATGGGGGGGGGAAGAAAAGAAGAACAAAAACTATTGGTGCTGTGGAACCCAAATGCCCCAATAATGATTGCAAACACACTTTGATTTATTTTTAAACCTCCAGAGTGAGTGGCCTTTACCACCTTTGCAAGGTGTGGTTTGACAAACACCTGGACTGATGTCATACCTGAGGGCTCTGAGGGGAGATCCTGCTTCCTCCTGCCCTCTTCTGAGGTCCCCTCCTCCCCCTCAGGCCTGCTCTGGTGTTTGGTGGCACCTCACTGATCCACCACAGACTGGCCAGCCTTTCTGGCAGCTTTTATAGACAAGATTTTTTTTCTTTCCAGATTGAATATAAAAGAATTTGAGGTGTACTGAGGGGTAGGCAGCTGCCAGCACACCAGGATTTGAGTATTTGCTGCTATTCTTTTTCAAACACTATTAATTTTGCCTGCCAGTTTCTCAAGTCAAATATATTGGCAGGCTGAATGTTACCTCAAGCCATAACTGTAAAAAGGGAGAATATATGAATATATGCAAGCTTAATTTTGTTTTATTTTTTAAACAGGGGAACCCCTTTAAAAGAACTCAGTTAAAAACTAAACACCTGATGAAACTATTATGCAGAAAAGCAGGTTTCAATGGCTTGCTGCTTATAGAACTCCCTGCTGTTTGCTTTTTAAAACCATATATCCAGATTTTTATTCTGGCTCTTGCTGCATTTGGAGTGAGTGAAATGACCTGAGGAAAAAAAGGATTCCTTTGTGTATTTTTATTTTTTTTTTTTAATGGCAAGACATTAGCTTGGGGATTATTATGAGGAAAAATACCTGGAAAATATGCTGCCTATTGCAAATATTATAGGAAAGCTTTGGAAAATGTGCTGGGTTTGTATCCATCCAGCTCTGACTGTGGCTGTTTTTCTTTCTGGCAGGTTCAGAGCATGGTTTCCATGAGGTTTCCAGAAGTGGCTGGAGCATTTCAGGCAGTTTCACTGCAGACAGGCAGGTCTGGCTGCACCAGGATGTGTCATGGGTGATTTTGTTTACTTCTGCCTGTTTGCAAACCCCCAGCTTTGGTGAGTCACAGTATTTTTACTACCCTGCTATCCATTCCATGAGCTTTAATACACTCCTCCACTTAATTATTAACAAAGTCCAAAGGTATCCACCCCTCTCCCACACAGATCTGCCAGCTAAACACAGCTCTAAATACTCTTCTGAATGGAAGTTGGTCTCTATGGTTTGGATTAATATGATGTCAGTAGCTGATGATTTTGTGCTGCTGAAATGATGTCCTTCCCCAGTTTTCCAAGCTCAGAAGGCTTTCAATGGTATGACTCCTGCAGCTGCTTACATTCCTTATGTGCAAGCAACTGGGACTTGCCTGAACTCCAGTTCTACACACACCTTCTGGCTTTGCTCCTCATGATCCAGTTGAAAATCAGCTTTTCCAGGCTTCCCTGTAGTCACCTTCTAACTCAAATAAGCCCTTTCCTCACCCCAGATCACCCACTACAGCCTCTTCTCTGCTTCTTTGGTCAGGCTTCACTATGGTTTGATGCCAGGCTAATTTCAGAGGTAATTCAGATGGAAGGAATTCAGCCAGGGCTACTTCATCACAACTCAGCACCTTTCCAGGATGTGGGGCGTGTGCTGTGGATTAGATCAGGAAATCATTGCTATTTCCTGCTGCTGTTTTTCTGTTATTTTTTCAGTGGAACAGCTCCCCTGATCTGATCTGATCCCCTGAGCACAGCCCTGCCAAGAGCTGGAGCTGGGAAAATTGTGTGGTACAGTATTGCATGAGCACAAATAAGATGGAAGTGGGTGTTGGGATGATTCTGAGGTCACAGGATGAGAAAACTGTGGCCTTTCTGCTGTCCTGAAATGAGCCTTCTCTCAATTTCTAGCAAGCAACAAGGTTGTTGGTGTGTCTTACAGCACAGAAAATCTGCCTGTGTTTGCAGATCTCACCTGACCTCCCTCTTCTGTGTTGTTTTGTTTGCAAACCATTTTATGAAACACTTTGAACAATTCTAAAGTCAAGTCTTGCTTTAAACAGTTCTGTCTAGGGCTTAGTTATGAGTTATTGTGGAAATGCAATGATTTTGCATAAATGAAACACAGGAGTCTTCTTCATACACTCAAGGTGCCCGTTGTGAGTGCTGGAAAAGCCTGGGTGTAGCACAATGTTAGTCATGCCCTGGAAACAGGGTAGGAAAACAATTTAAGCTGAATAGTTAGTCAGCTAATTGCTTTGAGTAAGTCTCAGATTTACACACCCTAGAACCCAAACTCAACGTTTTTGTGTGATAGGATGAGACAAATGCTTGCCCTTTCTCCAGGGAGAGGGGAGAGCTTAAGGGTTAAGTACAAGTGAAAGGGAAATCACTGCTTGCATTTAGGTTCTAGGAGCACTGCAGCTCTGTGATTAGATGAGCTCTGGAGAATGCACTGGAGTGTGTACAAAGCAGCAGTGCTGCCTGGTGTGTGTCCTACCTGCTCACCAGGTGTTGCTCCTCTGGCAGCAGCATGAAGCCTGTACTTTCC
The DNA here is from genome assembly GCA_024611195.1 of Ceyx melanurus. NCBI lineage: Eukaryota > Metazoa > Chordata > Aves > Coraciiformes > Alcedinidae > Ceyx > Ceyx melanurus. The sequence goes on along the minus strand of JANHGL010003516.1, from coordinate 3,778 downwards.
CTTTAATTGCCTCAGTAAGAAAATAAACAGAAGGGCTTAGCTTCAAACTCACCTTCAAAAGCCACTGGACTTTGCACCAAAACAAATATCCATGCACGTGATTCACTGCCTCTCCTTGGGTGCTCTGGCAATAACACAGCTTTTAAAAATCACTGCATCTGCCTGCTAAATAAATGTACTTACAGGCTCTTTCTTGAGAGTTATTAGGCAGTACACAGAGCACAAGGTGTGACAGGAGAGGAGGGATGGGAATTGCAAGCAGATGTCAGAGGAAAGAGTTGATGTGAATGGTAGAGGCTTGAGAGGGACAGTAAAAGTTCTCTCTAGCTGGAGAGAAGGAAGAGTGAAGGCCCAAAGAGACATTGAGCTGGTCAGCTAATGAATAATCCCAGTTATGGGGGTGGTAATAGGGAGAGGTTTTAACAATGGCATCCAAGGAGAGAATCTTAGTGAGACAGACCAGACACCAAATGTGAAACTGAGACTGGGGCAAAAAGGACAAAAACTTCATTGAGCCAACAGAGCAAAAGCAGGAAGAAGTGAGAAGCCTGGGTAGAAAAGAAACCTCTTTTTTGAAACAGGAAACATTCCAATAGTATTCAGTTCAGAGGGCTGGAAATAGAGGGATCAATAATTGGAAGTTCATTAAGCAGTTAAGAATTACTTACATTAAGAATACATCTATTTCCAATGATAAAAGGAAAAAAAATCCTTGCACATAGGAGGAAACTGGTATCCCTTCAGTCACACATCACTGCAAGCACCACATGCACCAGAAGGAGCCAAAAACCCCAGTAACAAAACTTCTCCCCAGTTCCAGATAAGTGCAACTGATTTTTAGCAGTTCTCAGAGACAAAAAAAACCCCAACCAACCCCAAGCCATAGATAAATCTGCTATATCCTGCTGATTTAGATAATACAGTGTTCAGTACAAAAATAAATGTATAGGAAAGGCATCTTACACTGGGGGGAAGAAATGACTTGGGTGAGAAGGCAAGGGGGTGCTGGGAAGGAAAAGCACAGTTGAGTTTTAAGAGTAGTTGCTTATTGCCATAAACTGTTTTCAAGATGCTAATTTCTCCTGGGGTTCCTCCACCTCCAGAAGGCTCAGCTGTGGGCTACTGCTCAGAAAAAAGCTCTGGGTGTAGTGTTTTCCCCCCTCTTTCAGCTCACCATGTGTGTATCCTGTGCCACTGGAAGTGTTGACACTGACAAATAATGAGCTGCTCCCCTAGTAAGTAAAGAGTAATGAGCAAAGTAACACTCAAATATGGACAGAAATTATCTGAATGACAGAGTCCATACCTTACATTCACAGGATGGCGTAATAAACATCCTAATTAAAATTAAAGTAACAACTTTAATAGCTTATTTTGTTGGGAAATATAATCTCTACTTATATATTTAAAAAAAGAATAATCGATTGTCTCAATAGTTTAGTGGAACATTAGACTTGTGTAAACCTGTAACTTGCATCCTGATTGCATCCAAAAGCTGTCATGTGAAAATGAGGCAGCTGAACAACATGTGATTGATCTCAAATAATTTTAATTTATCACCTTTCCTCTTAGAGCTTTGTTCTGATCCAGCAGAGAGACATGCATCTGAACCCAGACAAAACTCAAACCAACATATGCACATAATCCACATATTAAATCAGATGGCATCATCTCCTGCTAATTATCACATGGGACCTCTTGCCTCATCTCATTTTGACCAGGCAAAAAAGGGCAGGATTCAGAATGCACAAAATTAGATGCAAAAAACCTTAAATTACACTCAAATAGTTTTTCATACTTCTGTTAGTCACCTCTGTTCATTAAAGTTTTTTTGTCTTGTGAGGGTCCAGCCACTTCTGTTCTTTTCAGAAGAGTAATTCATGGAAAATGGAAGAACATGGGAATCATTTTCATTTAGTACACATTAGTTCAGTAGAACTCCAGTGGTCACTCAAAGAGAAGCAGAACCACAGGTATGCTATTTCAGGTTATAAAAGGTTGGCTCCATGCTTGGTCTCTGCAGTTCCCACTCAAGTAAATACCTAAATGGGAAGGTTCTATTTTACTTATGATACTGACTTGGCCAGGAAAGTCTTTTGTGATGACTCAGCAACAACGAGGCACATTGTGAAAATCCCTAGGATCACATCAGCAAGAGAAACCACAGCAAATCTTTGGGCACAGGGCCAGCCCACTTCCCCTGGCTTACCAGAGCTGGAGGAGCTGGCAAGAGAGCTGCAGGGTTGTGCTGCCACCATCTCTTTCCCAGACTTCTGAATGAGTCTTGTGACAACTTGGACCTGCACTTGGACCTGCTCCTGGATCTGCTTCCCTGGATTGGTTACGAGCAGCCCCGTGTCTGGCCTTCAAAGAAAAAAAAAACAAACCAACCCAGGAAGGAGTTTTTGTTTTGCAACCAAAACCACTTTGTGAGAGAAATGCTGTGCAGGAGCCTGCTGACAAAACCAGCTGGCTGCTGGAAAAGCAACGACTGCACAAGTCTGGCTGCCTGTTTCACAACTGGTGAGCTGTTGGGCAATAGTGATAGGGCTATTGTGTATTAATAGAATATCACACTAATGAGAGCTTATTGCAGCTAACAGCCTAGTCAGTAATCTAAGAGCTGATTCTGAAAGCTCCCACGTTGAAATAGCTAATGGATGTTTATGATATTTGGTATGGGATTAAGATTTGAACACCAAGCACTATCAGCCAAGCCCTGATGTGGTGGATACCCCCTAAATGTGTGAATTCCCCACCCCTCGCTCAAACAAAAGCTGCAACCAAACCAAGATGGTGCATTTGAGAATTGTACTGCTGTGCTTGTACCAGGTCACCTCAGGGACCAGCAAACCCAGTCTGGAAGTCCAATATGGCAACTCAAACACAAGTGTGACACACCACAGCTCCCTTGACAAGCAAGAGGGGAAGAGATCATCTACTCCAAACACCCTGCCAGAGCAGGTAAAAGAAAGGAGGAGGAGGGACAGATGGAGGGGATGAGAAAGGGCAGGGAGGGAAAAAGGCAGGCAGGCAATTCATCAGCTCGGATAACATTTTGTATGGAAATAGTGCCTGATCATTGTTATCAGCTGAGCAGTTACAGGCTGTGGAGAAATCCATAGGTGTCAAAACTGGGAGGAACTCGCTGAGTCAGCTGATTCTTGCAGCTCTGGGTGTTGGCCTGGTTTGGGGTGGACCTCACAGCAGCAACACCAATTGAGAAGCCAGACTGGGACTGGAACTAGCTTGGAATAGTCTGTAAAAGCCTCAAATGGCTGTAAATGCGAGTGAGGGCTTTCACTAGCTTCTGCTGAGTGGAAATGAGCAGCAGCTGCACACGTTTGTCCTTGGTGCATGTGAAGTAACAGCTGAAATAGTAAGTCGTGGTGGTTTCAGTCTTTCCCCCTCGTCCCCTAAATGGAGTGAGAACCTGAAAATGATTCAAGTGCATCTGACTTTGAAAAGCCGGTGATCTTTTCCACACAGCTGCGAGGATCACCCAAAGAGCAGGAATGGGTTTGGGGGGCAGCAGCCCCCCTCTAAGAACCACGGCGTTTTACACCTCTCAGGATTTAAGAGCCTCGGGGAGCGCAGGTTGCTACAGAACCTCGTTCGCGCTTTGGCGTGGATTTGATTCAACAGCTCGGGCTCCGTTGTGACTGGCGGTCACTTCCCGAACGCCACAAAAGCGCTCAGAAGACCGAACCCGCTCCGCACCTCCCCGCACGGACTGGCCGCGACCGAGGAGCTGACCCCAGGGGAACGCGAGCGGCTC